>PPHD01007355.1:0-10328 GCA_002909625.1 Bambusicola thoracicus
GAGCTGCAAGAGCACACTGTTGGCTCATGTTAAGTTTATCATCCACAAGTACCCCCATTTCAGAAGTACATATTTCAGAAGTAACTTCTGCCAAGAACAGATTCAGTCACATTCACAACTGTGCATTTTTAGTGGTCTGTTTGTATTTATCTGTGTTTGGAAATCCTATTAACAGCTCACTCACCATAGGGGATCCCACGGGTCTGCAGGACATACAGCAGAATTGCTCTTGCAGCATTCAAGAGCTGATTTCTAATTTTAACTTCCCAGTTCAAGTTTGGTCTAAGCCTCTTATATAATGGCCTTGTTTCACTTCCAAACACAAAATGAACTGCTAACAAGAGCAGAACACAACTTCAGGGAGTCATTTAATAAATGACTAAGTATTAGGAGAACACTTGCCTTTCTTCATGCTCAGGGATGGGAAGACAGAAGACTGTTGTTTATGTGCTTTTGAAGCTAGAACTTCTGTTTAGGATCTGACCATGCAGCACACACAACTTGACTTCTGCTTCCACAGCCTAATTTTGGTAGCAAGAGACAGCTTATTTTATTCCAAGCTTAGATAAATGTTTAAATAAGCCACCAGGCAAAAAGAAGAGTAATGAGGGGAGCAGCGTTGATTCATGGCTCCTACAGTGCAGCTCCAGCCTGTCAGTCCCACTGCTGGCTTCCCAGCTGCACATAGGACAAAGCTTTCTAAGAGGCTTTCATATATACTTCAGCTCTTCTAAGTGGGAAAAAAGCTTTTTAGTTTCCATAGCTAGACCAGTACAGCTTAGATTTTATATTGAAAGTTTAACTCAACTTTTTTTCTCCCCTCCAATGTACAGCTGTATCATGGGTTTCATCAGTAAAGACAAAGAACGTGCTTTATTGAAGGACCAGAGACCAGGAACATTTTTACTGAGATTCAGTGAAAGCAGTAGAGAGGGAGCAATCACCTTTACCTGGGTAGAAGGATCTCAAAATGGTAAGTTGGTAACAGAGAACACCTCTGTCTTAGAAGTATACACTTACTTCAGAGCAGTAAGTCTTCGTGCATTTCTCTTTCACTCTGTGAGATAACACAGCACACCCCTAGCAATTCCACCCTGCCAAGCGGCAGGCCACAAACAGATCCACACCTTACTTGGTATAATTGGTAAGCCTTACAGTTAGTAGTGCTAATTTTCAACTAGGTCTAGCAAGACTTCCCAGATACAGCTTCTAACCTGAACATTTCTTAAGCATGTACCAAACACACTGTCTTCCTGCCTAATTAGGTTCCCTCTAAGCAAGAGATCTTTAGCATGCATGTGTACACACACACAAAAATCATTGGTGTCTCCTTCCATCTAACCCCACCTAGCACCTCCATCAGAGATTCCTCTTCCAGGAACTGTTTACTACAGGTGCATTTGATCCTCTGTACTATTGTTCTCTGTCTCTACTTCATCTTGCATGCAGTACACATTTCTTAAACTCATTCTCCATCCCAACCTGTTTCTTTATTCTCATGTTCTTCCCAAGCAAATTGCATATTCACTTACCTCATTTTCTTCACAGTTGTCCTTCCTCTAGTATCTGGGAGTGGACAGATGAACTACTTGATACCTTAGTTAGCTGTGCTACTTTCCTCTCACCCTCGTTCAGGGAAGCCTGCACACCCTAAAGCTGCAGAAAGATCCAACCTCCCTTAGTCCTACCAGGCCTCTGACCCATTATACTGCTTAAATCAACTCTACCTGCCTGGATGTTGACACTTCACTTGGATGAGCCCAAGGCTGCTTACCGCTGGAAGAGGGAAAGCACTGAATGTGCTTGATTCACCCCTTCATTCTTTCCCTTAGCTGTCCTCATACCCAAGTCCAAAAACTGAGGAAGGATAGGTGACAGGATTTGGAGATTTCAGGAAGGCTTCATATGTCTTTTGTTATTCATAAGAGCTACTCAGTGGCATTCTAGAATCAAACTTCCTAATAAGAAGTGAAGTTTAAGCGTCATCAGCTGACAGAAGGTTGTCCAGGTAGCACTAACTCTAAGAGCAATTTATTCTCTCGTCTGTAGAGCCCCAGTTTCACTCAGTAGAACCATACACCAAGAAGGAGCTCTCTGCTGTTACTTTCCCTGATATCATTCGCAACTACAAAGTGATGGCAGCTGAAAACATTCCTGAAAATCCACTGAGATTTCTGTACCCAGATATTCCCAAAGACAACGCCTTTGGCAAATATTACTCCAGGCCTAAGGAGGGTAAGTGCTATAAGTGGCTCATGTTGAGCGTTCGTTCTTGAGATACTTGGGCACTGGATCATTTCCATGGCACAGAAAGAAGAGGCAGCAGTGGGACTGAAGATCTTGGCAGCCTGACCTGTACTGGAATGCTGCTTAGCTGAAAGCTGAGAACCAGTACCTGTACTTCAGTAGGTTAAGAAAAGGTTGTTAGAGAGGAACAACACTAACCAGCTCAGAAACTGAGAGCATGATTGTCTGTAGCCTCTAATGCAGTTTTATGTTTACCTGTGATATATTTCAGAAGAGTAGGTTCTTACTAACAACTGGATCCATAATGGTCATATTTACTATTACACTACACTGATACTGGGGCCAGATAGGATACATTGATACAACTGCATGAAACTTTAGGGGAGACTGTTTCCCTGTTTCAATAGTGGAAAAGGAAAAACTGACCAAGAAATGAAATGAATTAACCACAATGGCATAAAATGCACAAGAGAGACCTATGTATTGTTTTGGCCACAAGCTGTATTTGGAACAACAAACGTAGCAGTATGAGATAAACTTGCTAATAAAAACAACAAGGCATTTATTATTTTGTCTTTCCTTGAAGCCCCAGAGCCTATGGATACAGATACTCCCAAGGGAAACGGCTACATCAGGACTGAATTAATCTCTGTATCTGAAGTGTAAGTTCTCACATAAATGCTGGATTTCTAGGAACTATGCATGATATTTTCAGCTGTAGTTCATCAGTGTTCATAACATTCAAGTTGTAGGTGCCACCAGCAAATCTTTCCTCTCTTTGAGAACGTGATCATCTCACCTTTGTGTACTGTTATTGCTGAAGCAATTAAAATTTTTAAGTAAAAAAACATTAAAACAAACAAACAAACAAAAGTCCAAGGCAAAACATTCACAGGTAGGCCAATAGTCATACACAGAAAGAAGAGTCAGACTCACCCAGCTGGTGAAGGGACTGTGGCAATACAGTACTCCCCCACAAAGCAGCCCAGCTCCAAAAGATGCTCTCCCTTCAGTGGCTGGCCTTTATATAAGCCCTGAGTGGCTCCACTCTCAGTCCACCCCTTCTGGTCAGCTTGGGAGCACAGGTGCATACAATCTGTGCTCCCTGGGCCAGACACAGCCCTTCACCAGGTGCTCCATCACCCCTTCAAGCCCTGACCTAACAGCTGCCCCACAGTTAATGGAAATTCTGGACTTAGAGGCCAACATGGTAGCCCAGCTGTGCCTCACTTTTTTAGTGAACGTTTCTCTCTCTTCTCTTTCTATTAGCCACCCATCCAGGCTCCAATCTCCAGAAAATCTGCTGCCCATGTCTCCTGAAGAGTTTGATGAGGTGTCTCGGATGGTGGATCCAGCAGAGATTGACACAGTAGTACGTATCACAAAGCATCCATTTGCAGGAGGATTGAGCTAAATTTCTATTTCTCCTTTTTTTTCCCCCTGTTCAAGCGTACAGCAGACACAATGCAGGTTAACACTTCAAAATGTTTCACTTCAAAGGTGTAAGAGAAGCTGGGAATCCATATTTAAACTTGGATTGCTATGAGTTGGTCTTTCCACTTTTTTGTGGAGGTAGGAGTGAAGACCAATGCAGCTTCCACAGAGTTCCCACTCCTCCTTGTGGGGAGACAGAAAAGGAGGAAGGAATAATGCTGTATTCTTTTGCATGGTTTTGGGGAAGGGAGGAAAGCTGGGGAAGGCACGCAGCTTGGAAGCACCGCTGCACCAGTGCCTGTGAGGTACTGCCTGCTAACAAACCAGTCTCATTCCTTTGTTGTACTTCGGGGAAAAAAATAACCAACAAATTGAAGCATGGTTCTACCCCCACAGTAGTTTGAGCACCAGATTCACATCTTTATATATTTGAGGAAGACTTTATTGTGCTCTGTTATTAGCAAACAAAGCAGTGTTACGGCTTTACTCTGCTTGCTTAGTTGACCTGTACTTTCCTTATTGCAGATGTGTTCAGCATACACGGCGTAAAGGTAGAGCTTTTTACTGCACCACTAGCACAGCCAATCAGCTTCTGCATCCTGCTCTCCAGTTGGGCTTCAATTCTTTGGGAAGGCTATGCGTAATTCAAAGCACATCAGTTTCATCAGTTTCTGAAAGTCCAGTAGCAATTTCTAACCAGGGGGGAATATAAGCAGCATTTGAATAGTCCCCATATGTACACTTCTTTATTTCAAGTTGCATTAAACAATTTGCTGTTGACAAGATGCTGTGCAAAGAAGAGTGCGGGAAGAAAGGAGAACAGGAACAAGGGGTCCTCAGTGAAAGTGAAGGGAGAAACATGCACTTAAGTGTATTAGTTGAATGGAACATGTAAAGCAGGCAGCTGTACAAGAAGGCTTCAAAGGAAAGCTCGTTCTTTTGCAGAGGTTCTGTTCAGAAAGCTTGCACCTGCTGAGCAATTGCTTATGAAGAACTTTGAATTTTCTTTTGCATCACCAAAAAAAGGAGCAGATGAACACTGCAAGTACACATCACAGCAAATCCATGTGTTGCTGCAGTTTGTTCTGGCTTTTTTTTTTTTGATACAGGCATAGCATGCTGCTCTGCAGGAGAACATAAGCCAAAAAACATTATCTGGATTTCATTTTTGCTTGTTTTCATGGTCAAGTCTTCTTGGGTAGGAAAGAGCACTTCTTAGGACAACTAATTAACAAGTCACTGGTAAGAGGCACAGTTGTCTTAAGCAGTGGGTCTCTTGGATGAAGACTATATATTAGTCTAGACTGCCAATTAGCACACAGCTGATCAGAAGGGCTCCAGAACACTGATGCTGGATCCCATATGCTTAAGCAGAGTTACTACTGCAGCTTCTGAGCCTGCTGCCATCCACTGCCAATGCCTGGGAAATCAGCACTGCAGTGCTACTTTGCTGCCATTCAGATATGCCAAATTGATCCACTAATTCTTAAATAAATAAAGAGCCAGTTCAATTTAGTGTTCTGCCCAAGATAACCTATGTGGCCCCTGAAAAAGCTCAAGGGAAGTAAAATTTGAATGACCTAGCCCAGTGTGAACTTAAACAGAACATGTTCCTACACTTTCTTTTCTTTTTGTGCCAAACATTGCTGAGGTTAACAGAGAATCACCACAACTGGTGACCTTGTGCTTCAGTGTTGTCGTGAATAACTGAATGCTAAACTGTTTTGTGAAACCTTTCTTGACCTACACCTTGTATCCACGTTTTATGTGCTAGTTTGTTTTCATTACTTTCAAACTACAATGTTAGGAGCAAGGATAAAATTTTCTTATGAGATTTAAAGCAGCGGCCATAGGTCAGCTTTGCCTCTACGTGGCCAGGAGTCCCAAAAGCATTATTGTTCTTTCCACTCCCTGCTAAGGGACTGTTTTCTTGCTGTTTTAAATAAATGGAACCATCTGCTGCCACTTGTCCTTTGTGTGTTTCAGCTCTTACTTTTATGAATATGATGCATCTGTAGCTGGTTAGTTGTACACAGAGTAGATACAGTTCTGGTGCTTAAGGCAATATATATGCTTTTAATCCAATGCATTGTTCCAGGTCAATTAAGTTCCCAGAACAAGGTTATCAATTTTTTTTTTTCCTTCAAACAAACTTCAGTAGATTCTACTTGGATTTCTAATTTGAGTTGAGCAGAAAAGTAATTCGCCTACCAGTAACCTTCATGGGTCATCAAGTTGGCCCACTGGCATATCACTGTGCTCTGCAGCCATTGGGTGATACAATCTCTTAGCTCAGGCTTTTACACTTTATGTATCCAGAAAACAACTAAAAGGAAAGAAACTGCTGAGATGAGGGATGGAAGAGTAGGCAAGAGAACGATAGAGCTGTTGAAGGCATACGGCCAATCCGCATAAGAATTCCAGTATTAACAGAATGTAACAAGTGAAATGACACAGCCCTATATGTGTAGACTTGATCTCATTTGGTTGCACAACAGAAGTGAACAGATTAGGTTTTTCTGGACAGAAGGCTTGCATCTCAATGCAGTCACAAACAAAACCAATAAAAAGCCCACCACCACCTTCTTGGTATTTCCATTTATTACGCTGTAAAAAGCAACACTATCTGGATTTTATTTCTTAAAATAAATAGCTTTCATTTTCAGAACCAGTACAGCTCAAGTTTAGATTCATTCATGGGAAACTGCTAGAAATACATTCATCGCTGTCTGTTCCCCACAAGACAGAATCTAGAAGTCGAGATCAGCCCAGTCAGTTACAATGTCCAGAAGTACACTGCCAATAAGTATAGTCACCGCTAGTCCAGCTCTGAAGCAAAAAAAAATTCAGTACAACACATTTTGTTCACAAAGGTCGGCTAATTAATGCTAAGACTATCACAATATTTCCGAGTACAAAGCATTAAGTTAGCTTAGTTCAGTCTGTGATACAGAAGAAATGTGACAAAACAAAGGCATAAGGAAATCTTTGGAGCATAAGAAAGTCAGCGTTTGAGAAGATAACCAAAAGCTATTCAGGTTAAAAGCTACGTGTCTGTGTCATAGATGAACAGCCAAACCAATATACTGCATATATTTATAAATAACGCCTTGTCTAAATAGCTGCATTGCTTAATTGGACATTACAAAATAACATATCTTTTCACAATGAGAAAATACTAAGACTATCCAGCAGAAATGCACTTGAGTTAAGACTGGCTAAAAGCACTGTGAAGGATCTAGAAAGCATTAAGTTGGGGGACGGCCGTGATTTTTTTTTTTTCTTTTAACTCAGCTAAAATGCCACTTTGGGGAGGTTTGTATGTATGTGTACTATATTGTAAGCCTACCTTTGAAAAATGCCTGTTTGAGCAATACAAGTTTCAGTTAAATAAAATGAAATCAGGTATTTTTCTGAGAGGCTCAAGGATATGTTCTCATAGAAAAATGGGAGAAGTCAGATTATCACTGAGATACAGGATACTACAGCCCATCTGAAAGACTTCTTCTATGCTAGACTTAATAGATCCGTTGCCAGAGAAAATGAGTTGGAATTTAGCATAGGGTGCAGTGGAGAAGAGACCTTGTGCTATTCAGTGACCAGTGTGGCTCAATAAAGAGCCAAAGGCCATTTGATTCAGTTCTCAACTAAAACAAAGATGGCTGTGACACAGGATGTGAAGAGAATGGGTTAGAAGATGTTTGAAAGCCTTCAGAAAAATAGCTGATCTTCAGCAAGAAAAGAACAAAAAGCACTGCAGCTTAATAGCAGTAAGATTCTTGAGGAAGAAGTGTTTGATAACCACGTGAAACCATACCAGCCAGTGCAGAAAGGTGATTTCAGGGCTTTAGACATTCAGATTCATCCAACACTTCATCAGCATAAGGACAGCCACTGCTTGTGATGAGTATCAAGCACTTTTCCATTTGACTTTTTCCTCCCCATGGGAGGCAGTATGGCATATTGAGTAGAGGACTGTATGGGATCTCAAAAGGATTTATTCTCAGCTGTTCTAACCTAATGGGTAATTCTAGAGAATAGACTTCTCTCAATGCCTCGGTTTCCCCATTTGCAAAAGAAAGATAACGTGGTTCAGATCATCTTTATAAAGTGCTTGGCCCACTCTAGAATCTACGCATCAATTCAGGAGGATTTTGGTGCCTACACGCAAAATTTGAACTTCAAGATCTACTAATGCTGTGTGTTCTGTGCCAGCATAAAGCCTGCTATTTGTGCTATTCTTAAAGATGATTTGCATGTGCCACACTAATTCTCCTTGAATTCCACCCCAATCCAACAACTGTGGGGTCTTGTGAAAGTCAGACTCTTAACTTGGAATCCCTGATCATCTGAGGTTTCTAAACCACAGCACAGCATTGGTAAAAACAATTGCATGTGGAACTGTCGGAACATCACAGTTCTGCAAACAACAAAATATCTGCATCTACATTTCCCGTGACAGAGCACATGCCAAGCTGCTTCAGCAGTAAGACAATAAATGCCTCAGCTCTAAGACATTACCTAATTGTGCTCCTGTTGCTGAACTCCTATTCTACACCAGCATAACCCCACTGACATCCCAATCCTTGACGGATGGCAGCGCAAGAAGAGAACATTCCCAAAATTTGGCTTATCTCCTGCTCTGCTCATGCTTTGATTGGCTCTATGCTCCTTAAAACTGTTTCACTCCATCTGTGTTCCTCATATAAGCCTAAATGTAGTCAGATTTACACGTAGTATTTGGTTTAGCGTTCTGCCTTTTACGTGCCTGCATTCCCCTCCCTGGTTGCTGATGCAGCTGCCAAGAACAAGACATCAGCCCACAGTGGGGTCTTGCAGCTTGTCAAGGCTCACCCAAGTGCAAATATACCTGCAAGGAACACGACTGCATAGAGTGGAAGTGCCTGCTTTCCCCAGCCTTAGGGAAGGACTTTAGCAGCTGAACATGGAGAGAGGAGGGAAGAAAGACAAGGGGAACTGAAAGAGATGCTACAACAACAACAAAAAACCCTAAACACTAGTAGATGTTACAAGTCACACTCCCCCCTCTATGCCATTTGGTCAAACAAACCTTAAAACAAATGCTGTAATGAGACTACCTCTAAGAACAAGCCTAAGACCATTGACAGCTGTCACCTATATACTCTTTTGAGATTTATAGTATGTAAACAAGCTTGTGTGGAATTTTATTTACTTATTTTAAGTGAGTGCAGATCCTTACCTAACACACCCAGCCTACATCTACATCAGCATCCTCAGCTTTTGAAAACCTCACTGCCACTCCCACCTAACAGTAGTCTGGCTCATTTTGGCCATACTGGAAACAAAGGGCTGTAGAAACAAAAAGCAAAAAGAAATTTCTTACCAAAAACCAAGAGTTCACATCGAACACAAAAATAAATTAAATAGTGCACAGTAAAGCCAACAACAGCTAAATATTTGTATACATCAATTATGTGCAGCATGAGGTAATATTGCTCACATTATGGAGGGAGATTCTTAGTTGGTTTTGTTTTTCTTTTCTTTTTGAGAGAGAGGGAGAGAGACTGGATTTGTCCTGTGCGTATAGAAACTCCTGTAACATAACACTGAAGTAACAGAGACTTCTGTAAAATATATACCACTATCAGATAGAAACACACACACTCTTTGTTACTTAAGTATACCACAATTAAATAGGTAACTGATTGGATTCTTAGGATCTAGCTGAGAATGATTATAGTAAGCCATCCAGGTTTTTATGAACTGTTCGGTTCTCCTTGCCATTACTGGAATCCTCTGACGGCGTGTATTGGACCTGATACTCTTGGAGAATTTTAAACACATCATGGTGTCCAAAATGTAAAGCTTCATCCATTGGAGTGTTATTCCATCTACAGGGAAGACGACAGTATTTCTAAGATCAGCATGCAAGCACAGGGCTAAAAGCACCACAACTGCCATTCTGTACGTACTTCAGTAATAGTTAAGCACACAAAACAGGGAAATACTTGGTAAGCTAAGCATAACCTTTTAAATGATGGTTCTTAACAGTTTCCCCACCCCTCACTCTTGTTTGCTCAAAGCACCAGTGGAGTCCCAGCAGGACTGTTCCTTCTGCCTTTTTATCTCAACTACATACATGGCAGCCTCACCTCCACCCAGTAGAGACCAGCACTAAAACCACGCACCTGTCTTTGGGGAAGGGATTCACTTTGCAGGCCTCCAGCAGGAACTTAACAACATCCACGTGTCCTGTAAGACAGAATTGGGAGCGTGTATATGTTTACATGCATCTACATAGATGTGAAATATCAGACAGCAAGTTACACACTGCGAGACATTACCTTCTGCAGCTGCTACGTGCAATGCTGTTCGTGAATCATAGTCTCTCTGCTCCATATCCATCCCTGACAGAGCAAATCTAAAAAAGGAATTGATTGTGCAGAAAAGCCTTATATAATTAAAACGAGTTACAAAACTAGATGGGAACAATACCACTCCACTAGAACGATGACACATCTGTTGCAAAAGGATATAAATGGCAAAAGTGGTAAGGAAAGGGGCCCTACTGCCTTGGCTTCAGAAATAAGAGATTAGGAAAAAAGCCAAGCCTTTAATTGTTATTAAGAAAACATTAAAGCATCTTGAAGGGGGGGGGGGGGGGG
>PPHD01007355.1:10384-23194 GCA_002909625.1 Bambusicola thoracicus
GTAACAGTTTATGCATCCTTATACTTCTCCTTCTGCACAGAGGTATAATGTCTCAAAACTTCCATTTCAAGTGTGTTCAGGCAAACAAGAAGTCAGGCAAAATGGCAAAATGCAGCTGTTAAAATGCAATAATTAGGGGAGTGTGTATAGAACACATTCCACCTCCAGTACAGCCTTGATGTCCCCAACACCAACACAGTGTACATTTAGAAGCAAACAAGGGCAGCCCCCAAACCAGCAACTCTCCTGTTGTCAGCCCCACACAAATTGTTACCTCCGGAGTGCAGACACATCCCCCGTGTAGGCGGCAAACAGCAGATTTATCACTGACTTCACCTACAAAGAGAGATGAAGCCTGGTTTATTTTGCTTCTTCCTTCAAAGAGAAAACAAATGGAAAACCCAAGAACGGTCGTTGTGGTCCAACTGCTCCAATGCTTAGACTTTGTTGATTTTATTCCCTTCCCCAGCCACACTCTGCGGGACAGCATGAAAACTCTCAAACTCATTCCAGTTTGTCTTGCTACCAGCACTTCTGTGCCCATCTTTCCAAGACTGACATCACAAGGATAGGAAAAGAACCATAAAAATGTGCATCCACATTCTACTGTGCTAAGAAATAGACCCTTACTCAATAGACAAACCATGTTACTCCCTTGGATTGCCTATTCATATTGAGTGCTGAGTAATGGATGGCATTGCTTGGCACACTCCACAAACCATAAGCACCTCCCGGGACAAGCTGTTCTGGGAAAGTCAAAGTTTCAGAGCAGATTCCAAATGTTAAGAGAGATCTCTGCAGACAGAAGAGCAAAGGTGATCGTGCTTCTGCTTTGCATTACAGATGTTGCTTGCATATATCTGAAGAAAGCTTCTCTGTAAGCCACACAATTGCAAACAATTCTGTCACAAAGAAGTGTTGGCAGAATAGTGAGGTTTGTTGGCAGACAAAGGCAGGTTCTTTTCAGGTTACAAACACCCTCTCACATACATACTTTAATACATCCCAGCCACAGTAACTCCGCAAGTTTTAATGGAAGACAAAAATGACAAGATATATGGTTTTAAGCACACCTCATCAGTCTGTTTCATGAACAGACACTGCCAGTTCTAAGCATCATTCCACTGTGTTTTCCAGTCTATGAAGTTCTGCTGCTAATAGCTCTAAGTGCCACGGGGCAGAGGCAGAGCAGAAAGCTGGTCCTGCACTGACCTTGCACATGAAGAAAGAATAAATACATCAGTGCCCAAAAACAGATCTGCCACAGGTTTCTGCAAGAACAAGGGTGTGTTTTCACCACTCTGTGTGGTGCTGGCTGCTTCAGGCAGGGTTGGCCAAGTGACCTCTGAGGTCCCTTTCACCACCAGCTCTGCAATGAGCACGTGAGCATCACGAGAGGAAAACCACAGCTGTAGGGTCTGAACAACCGCCCCGAGGTGAAGCTAAAGGAAGGAAGCGCTCTGAGGCAGGAAGCTGTGCTCCTGCTACAGAGACTTCAGATAAAGACAGGGACCAAAGAGGGAAACAGTAACACCCCCAGAGCATGATGCAAGTGAGATATGGCTCTGGCAGGAAACCTGGGCATGAGAGCAACAAGTCTACTCCTACTGCAGCCATTGAAGCACCTTACAGGTCATCATGCCAAAAGCTTTGAAGACACGGCACAGCTTAGCAATGAAACACACCACAGCACACAAGGGCTTCAGGGAGCACATGCCCAGGGCAGCACATACACTACCCTCCCAGATTCTTCTACAAACACATTGGCAAAACTGTTCAGGGAAGGACATGATGATTTATTGGTTTGTAAAACTTTCTCAGTGTACCATATGAACAAATCTGATGAAGAAGCAGTGCTTCCTGGCTGAGCTGTGCCCCAAACCTAACCCAGATGGGGAAGCCACCCTACACCAGCCTTCCTCTCAGGGCAGTTAGCAGAGATCTCTGTTCAAGGCTGAGGTGAGAAAGACTTGCTGCACACAGACAGGCTCCATCCCACACAACAGCCCTGCCACCCACCCTCGTTGCTGTACTGACAGGGCCAGGCTGCCAGAGGCTGGGCTCAGCAGCTGCTCAAGGGCACAACAAATCCTCTAGAAAATATTAATTTAGCTCAGAGCTGGATTAATTCCATGAGCTCTTAGCTAAAAAGGTCACTCAATCTGGACTTCAATTTCCTGTAGTGCCTGAGAGCACCTCGCCCAGCCTCTCTGTGACAGCACCACAGGACACACAGCCCCAGTCCTACTACTGGCCACAGTGCTGAGGAACCCAGCCCAGCAGTGCAAACTGGTACTGGTACAGCTGCATAGCATGGCCAACCAGCCTGTCTCCTGCCTTATGGAGGCCCCTACAAGGTGTTCAGGAATATGTCACAGGTCAGGCTTTGAGAAAGACACTCAAAATACTGTGACAAAAGGTTCTCTGGATGTGCAGGTTTTCAAACACCATGCCTGATCTCCACTGAGCACCAGATGCCATACAGACATGGCAAAGGTCAGGCCCAGCTGGAGGTGGTCCCAACACTTCCCACCCCACTAGGCACAGTTACCTCCATCCAAGTGAGCACTGTGCAGAGCTGCCATTGGGGAAGGGGCCTCCAGGTCGGAGCACACCCAGGGCCCTTCACCAGGCAGCACCCAGCAGCACTAAGCCGCTCAGCACAGGCTCAGCAATCTGCTTCAAAAAATAGATCTTAAGCTATGGATTAACGCCTTGTGCTGGGGAGAGCCCAGTCTGCTGAGCACTATCCTGCTGTCCTGGCCATCAAACTGCCACGTACCAACACATGAAGCCAAGAGTCCATGTGAGCAAATGTCACACAGACTCAGAACCAAGAGGGGCTGGGCCCAGTGCTGTCAGCGCTTTGCTGATTCTCCAAAAGCTGATCCCGCCCCCGAGGGGTATCCGGCATGCAGAGCAAGCCCTGCTGCTCTCCTGGGGGCTGATGGTCTCTCAATGCTCATATATCAGTGGCAAAACACTCCTGATATCTAAAATATAGCATCAACTCTGACACAGCAGCTACGAGCTGTAAGAAACAGGGAAGTGAAACTGGAGCACACGTGAACGCTTTGGTCACCCAGGCTCCACACTGAACTGCAATGCAGCCATGCCACAGCCTGGGGCTGCACTCCTCCTCCCTGCAGACAGGGTTTCTCACTGACAGCCAGAAATGGCCCCCTGCTGCTTCTGAAGCTTGAGCTTTGAAACTGAACAAAGACCAACCAGAGAGGTTTCAGAGGAATGTCCTCCCTGCACACTCCCCCTAAGAACAACCAACAGACAGGACTGCTCATTTTAAGAGTTTTCACGACTACAGCTAATTTACAGTAAGCTGCAATGTGACCTCTGGGGACAGATCTCCAGGCCTCACGTGGAAAATCCCCAGACAAGTCTAAAAGACAGGCACACTGTTTGCTTGAATACACCACTCTCTAACAGGAATTAATCTGTACTTTGTAGGAAAAGAAATCCCAACCAAAGCCAACACCTCTGTTGCTGAGCTTCTGCAATGTTTGCCCTGCGGTGAAGTAAGTAGTATTACTGAGTGGTATCGAGTCAGTTTTTAGAAGTAAAAGTTAAGACTAAGCCATAAACCAATATCCCACTCCAGGTAGGTTTGCCAAAAGCACTTATATAGTCTGAAAAAGCAGAAAATTGTAATTCCTGGGGAATTTGTTACATGTTATAGTGTATTTGTTCCATTACACTACAAATAGTGACAGGATATGAAAGCCAATTACAGTTTCACATTACCCACACAAATACCTGAATTTACAAACAAGGCCATCTATTCCATAACATAACGTTTCTTCTCCAGTACTCCACCCACACACATACACTTCTGCCTATTTTCTACATCACTGATCCTTGCTTCCCAACCTCATTTAAAAAAAAAAAAAAAAAGCACCAAAATAGAACCTGCAAATATTTACTCTTCAGTGTTTTGCAAGTTTAGTAAAGAAAAACAAGGCGGCCTGTTTTCCTCTCCCATCCCACCTCAGGCACCAGCTCTCCCTCTAGATGGTGCACACTGCTCTGACTCCAGCACGTTCATGAGTCAGAGCCCAAGCTGCACCAGTAGCTTTCCCCGGGGAGGAGATTTTCAGAGCCTCCCAAGTGGAACCAGCCTGAACCGCTGCCTGCACGGCCATCACCCACATACTGAGTTTAGACAAGCACCTGCAATTACTGAGCCAGGCAGCTCCCACAGCCAAACACACGCAGTGCCACAGGCAGCCCTTGTGCCAGGGCTCAGACATGCTGCTGTTTGCTGATCACTGCTAACTCAGCAGCAGCATCTACACCAGCCTGAAAGTCTGTTATTTTTAAACTGTTTATCAAGCTGGTAACAAAATAAATAAATAAAAAAGTATGCTTTCAAATGCTTTCTTATTGCAATTTAGCTTTGAAAACAGCTTGAAATAAAAATCTGAGTAAAACTGGTAATTTTCCCCTTCTGACTTCTAAGTTTCCACATAGGCAGATAGATACTGACATTGCTTCTTCAGGAGCGCGATGAACTTTTGATCAGGCTAAATTCAAACACAGCAGTGCTCAGATGCAAAAAGGCCAGCAGGTAGCTCAGCCTCAGTATCTGCTGCACATGCTGTGCATGCAGCTCAATATAAGAAATACCAAAGCAAACCAAATGTATACATTAAAGACTTCTCTTGACACCAGAAAAAAAAAAAAACAAAAAACAACAAACCAACCTTTTAACTCATTCCTTCAAGCTAAGAAAGGCTTAGGCTGAAGGTGCAGATGGGCAGACCACCTGGAGAAGGCTGAGCAGGGGCATTCCTTCCTCTCCCATCTCTACCCACTCACCCACTGGTTTCAAGTGGATTTCTGCCATTCACACTTCCTATGGATCAGGTCCCTAGGGAGCACCCCCTAGGGAGGTCAAAAAGGGCAAAAGCACAAGATCGTGGCACAAGAAAAAGACAATGGTAAGCGCATCAGCATTGTATATATAAGTTTTTTTTTTTTTTTTTGGCCCATCTGTTGAAGTCTTTCCTTTCCCAGAGCTTTAAAACAATCTAGATATTGAAAAGCATCTAGAAATGAGACTTGCTACAAACCAGCACAACACTAAACCTGTCTGTCCAGCTGGCTTTTCTGAGCTGTTACTGCACTTGTTTGCACATTTCTTACCAGTTCTTGATTAGTTCTTTTAAGGCTGTTGATAAGTAGTAGCAAACTGATACAAGCCTAAATAACAAGACTATTTAAAATGAATTCAGAGTTATATTTAATTAAACGAAAACGCTTGCTAGGTTAAGTGAAATATCCACTTACCTTCAGTGAGGCTCTCAGGAAGAGCGTTGCCCGCCTACTTTCCTGCTGAGGCATGCACCCACCCCATGGGGCTGCTCTGGTAGCAGTGTTTCCCAGCTCCCCACTCCAACACCCAAAACTGCAAATGGAGGTGCAAAAGAACCCAGCCTTCCCCAGTGCTGACTCCAGAATGGGAGCTCCATAGTTAGAGCAGACGGTACAAATAGAAGGTGAATTGAATCCCTGCCTGAAAGCCTCTTCCACATCATGCAGGGCATCTAAACTCAGTTTTCTCAAGAACAGGACACAGAGTAACAAGAACGTGCAGGGTGCACAGGGCAGCCTCCCCTTCATCAGAGTCATTAGAGTTGGGGCGCAAAGCATGGCAGGAGGAGGGCTGGGGAAGACAGTGCACCACTGTCTCTGTTTCACCCTTCTACCTGAAGAAACTACCATGAAAGAACTGCTCCAAGGGGTGCTTCATTAGTACTGGATTAGAAGATCCCAGGAAGAGAACCATCTCTACCTGAAGGATAACTCCTGCAAAAAAAAAGGCTATAGGAATCCTACCACACAACTGTGGAGCAGAATATTAAGAGTAAACAGTAGGATAAATATAGCCAATGTTGCTCTGATGTGGATACCATACAACAGCTGAAGGATGATCCTAAAGTTTTCAACAGTAACAGGAGTGATGAACGGAGTCCTGTTGTGTCAGTGCTTACATGACAATGCAACAGGAGAGCTTCCCTCTTCGTGCCTGGGGAAATACCCAAGTATGGTAGAATAGCAGCTTATCTCTAGTGCTCCTCACTAATAATTACTTGCACAGGTCTTATGCTTTTCAGTATCTATGAGCTTTGTTTTGGAGAAAACTATATTGGTTTTGAAAGGGAAGAGTACTGGGAGAAGGAGAAAATTGAATATAGAAACTGCCTTCACTAGATTATGACAAGCATGGTCATGTTAAGTCCCAACCCCTGATTTCTTCTGCTATCAATGAATTGACACTTTACATTTTGGAAACAGAATTAAACATTATCGCTGACAAAACTCAAAATCTTATGTAATCATCTTCCACTGGACCACTAAGACCAAAGGTTGACTGGTTCCACTTCCCAACATCTAATTAAAAAACTACATTCATAAACTCAAATCACAGTAGAAACCAGAAATTCTAGAGACCTAGTAAGCAAAACCAAAAAAACTATAATAAAACAGGAAATTCCAGAGAACTATGATTCAACAAGAGGAGTAATAGAAAACCCAACCTCACTGTTGCCCTCATGAGGTGAGATATTACACTACTCATTGCAAAGAACCCAGCAGTAACAATGTGTACATGATTTGCTCACTCATCCAAAGTTTTTACCAGATCAGGTGAAGCATTTTAAGGCATAAAGAGGCATACAGACTTTCATCCTTCAAGTCAGAAGACAGAGCTCATGTAAAGTTTAAGTTTTAGGCAGACACGCAGTCACCATCAGTCTTTTGCGTAGGTTATACTTGAATCTTTTGCCATGCTCAAAGCTTCCCAGTTATAATGGAGTAAAACAAATGATCCTCCCAAAGGCTTTGATTTCGCGAGGCCAAGAGGTTTTTAAGCACCAGTGAAATTATGTTCTGCCTCTAAATTATGATGATTGGAAATTCCCGAACAGTAAAATAATAAATCTTTCAAAAAACAATCGTAGGAATCCTTAAGGTCATCTGATCACAACATGGTTTTCTGTAGTCCCTTTTCAGGCTTTTACAGAATATCCATTGCAAACACTTCTGCAGCAAAAAGCATACAAAATATACACAGAAATCTCAACAAGTGGAATGAATACTGATGAGCTGATTCTGAATGCAGGAGCAAAAACGAGCCTTTGAAGTAGAGGATACAGACATTACGAACACTGCAAACTTTGGGACCAAAGGACTGGAATAAACAACAGCCAAATGAATAAAGCAAAGTGCTGACCAGGGCTTTAGTGACACTAGCTGTACTAAGCAGATAGGACAAAAGAGTATCTGCCCTTTTAAGGACTTACTGACCACAACTAATAGCTGCACAATGGGCAGAGCGAGGTTCCTGCCTTCCTGGTGGCAGGTACACTGCAATTTATGGATGAAGTTTTACTCTAAACTACAAGATCTGGAACTGGAATTATTTCAAAAATGAAGGAGGATGAAAGCAGTCAGCCAAACTTTACATGCAGGAGATAGACATCAACTCGAAGGCTGACATCAGAGTAAGGGTGTTCTTACCAGAAGTTTGCACTCCACTCTTGTTGGAAGGATTGCTTCTGAAACATCAGTAACGGGCTCCTAAAAAAGCTTATTTCATTTCCAGTTTATTTTTTCATTATCTTCTTTCTTCTTGCTCTGGTAACATTTATTATCTCAAAGTGATCTTTCACCTCCATGTTTTTAACTCAGTCTCTATTGGGAACAATCAGTACTGCCCATCAGCTTATTAGGTAAAATCTACTCAACTGCTCAGTTTATTCTCAGACCACAACTACATATTAAGTAGCTGTCCTTGAACAATTACATCTTCGTGAAGTTTAAAATAGAGTGTAAAATGCACTTATTGTACTGAAGCTGTAGATGCACTTACAACCAAAGCCATGTCTACCAGTTCAAAAAAATCCATGTTGATGTTAAATGAGTAATTCCTGGACAAACATTAAAGTTGCCTGCCTCATGGAAAAAGTTGGGTTACTGAATCACATCAACAGGAAGCAAGCAACATTATCTCTTCCTATCATTCAGCTCTGTGTTCACAATTCATTGTTTTGTTAGTAATTACTATGATCACAAGCAATCCTAACAGTAACACACTGTCCCTCGGCAAACAACATATTAATAAGTTTGCATTTGGCCTGCTATGTTTTACTAGAAAAATTAATGGATTACAGTCTTAGATTCTTACAACACTTTAACTCCAGTGTTATAATTTTAGGTTATAATGGCCATACATATAAGTATACCATATATGTATTATTATAATTATCCTGATTTAGGAAAAGATACCATTAGAAGATTAACTCCCAACTCATGGTGTGCACAAGAATGTTTATAATCAGGTGAATACTTTAAATTCTACATACGAGGTGTCTGACAATTCAAGAGAATAGCCCTCTTAATACCACTCCGCAATTAAAGAATCTATCAAAGAAAAATCAGTTGTGAAAATGATAGTTGCTTATGATCCAATAACAAAGCAATTTTTCAGATTTACTATTTTCAGAATATTCAAGAAACATATAAGAATCTAACTGAAGCAATTTCCCTGAAAAAACACAATGTTGGAAACCAAAGAAAAGGTTCACAGAAACGCAAATACAAGAATATACCAATATACCTGGTATATGCCAAGCCTGACCAAATAACGATGAAACTATCATACACTGATCTCTACCAGGAGAATCACTACTAACTGCCTATAATTCACCAAGTAACAAGGATATTTAACCTGAGAAGACCTGTCCTTGCTGATCAGATATAGAGTTTAGAAGAAATCTGGAAAGATGATAGAAGACAACTTATGCCTTCTGCAAGCATAGCTGCTATCAGGAAACATCTTCAGAAAGCACCAGCTTTATGCCAGCTAGGTGGTCATCAGGGCAGAGCAGCATCTAGAATGGCGTGTATTACCTTAAAACAAATATGCTTTGTTCTATGTCCTGTGCATAAATGAAATATATCCAAAGTACAGCTGGCTGAGATATGTTTGAGGGTAGAAGAATGTTCTGAAGCCTTTCCTTCACCCCTTGTCCTTCTCTCACCTCCGTTTCCTCATCAGGTTTACTGCTCAAGTGACAAGGTCTCTATTATTCTGCCCATGTTTAAAACATAGCTCTTGTTCTTTTTCAAATACACTGCATGAACCAGTTAACTGCAGCAACCTCACCATACATCAGGCCTCTGCCTTGGCTTCACTGCCTAGTTATGCTTTAAAACATCTCATCTGGTGCTGAACTTGGCACCGTCACTTCTGCCAGCCCAAATTCTATTTAAGAGCTTTAAACTGTAGCCTCAGATGTAACTGTTATGCAAGGCTTGCTGTGCACAGAAAAAAGCACACGTCTATTTCCAGAAATAATTGAACTATATGCAGAGCTGTGATGCTGAAGATGGGAAACTTTTACATGGTAAGTATTTGGCTGACATTAGAAGTCTGCATAAAGTAATACTGGAAGCTAACAAAGTTATCATCGTCTTACACAAAAATCAAAGGGAAACAAGCCACCTATATACTGTACTCAGTATTCTCTGAAAGGAGCAAATGGTAAAATTAAAAAATACACTTGACTCTCTCGGTAGGTAATGCAATAACTGGGACTGCCACAAACTATTCAACAAACAAGGAATTAAGTTCCTGAAACTTAAGGAATTAACTCCTGAAAATGGGAATGTACGTTACCCATCCTTCAAAAGCATGCTGTTACACACACTACTTAGTTGCGTGCTTCCTAGACAGGACAAGAAGTGTGGAACAGGAGATATGAGCGCGATCTTAATAAACAAAGAATTAATTCAAGCTTTAGTTAAATTTCTATTTGATTCAAAGTCTCTCGCCACTCCTGCAACCGCCACAGACAATCAAATCCCTCTGCAAAGATACTGCAGTGAAGGCAAATTATCAGTTATGTTAAATCACAGTACCAACTCTGCTGAAAGAACTCTATTGTTTCACTGTAAAAGCTGCTTTGCTATTCCAGCCTTCTTCTCCACCAGAAAACAATGGAAATACTCAAATTCAATTAAAAAAAAAAAAAAAAAAAAAAAAACAGTAAAACTCTACAAACGATGCTTAGGATACTAAAACCAAACATACATAATGCTGAAACTCAGTGAACTACTTTGCTGGTTTATCAGTGACGTGTATCACAACTATGAGAAACAATTATCTTGCCCTGTCAGTTGAAGAACCAAAATCTTGCTTCTCTCCCTGTATCCTCCCCCCCCGCACATCTTTCCATTGCATTCCCTTTTATTCATCCTCCCACCCAATGGTCATGTGGCAAAACAAGCCCAATGAAACACAAATTGTAATAGACAAAAACAAGGGTAGAGTAAGTCACCTGTAGTTCTCTTTGTACCTACTGCTGTTCAACCTTGTCTTCATGATTTTTTTATAAATTTTTTACTGTACAATGAAGATCCAGCTTATTTTTAAGAACGCAGTACAAATAACTGCTGTTTATAAGCCCATGTACAGGAAAGTTTGATGAATAACCATGGCCATCCCCAGCACAGGGATGCCTCAATGGAAAAAGCCTTATCTGAGAGTCATCCACATTGAAAATACACCTACCATTTCATATCTTGAACAAACTCGCACAGGACAAAAGGGTAAGTGTGTGACACACAGTAAGTGCCTTGCCAGGAGCACAGCTGCAGCTAACAGCTGGTCAGACCCTACTGTTAACACTGCAAGGCGGTGGGTATTAGACCATGTTTCTTTTTGCATATGATATATTACAAGCCACGTTTTTTTACTTCTTAATGCTCCGTATCAACAGTTAGTGCTCTGGCACTGGCACCATTAACCACGTATTTTTTGAGCAACTTATTTATATCTTCAAAACCACACACTATTAATCCTAACACACCTTATTTTTACTAACAAAGTCACAGTGAGGTTTTGCTACTATGATTTTGACTTCCAGACAAAGAAAAATAAGCATGTCATCTAATGTTTTAACTGAGAAATCTTAGGAATGTTTTCAATGGCTAATTAAATCTGCTTGCTCTATCTGCCTTTCCAGAACTTCAGCTCTTTTTAGAATAGAGTGCTCACTATCTCACATCAGTCTCAAAAACATGTTTGAACAAACCTGTTCTCCATCAAGTGGAAAAAAAAAATACAATAAAATCAGCTTAAAATAAATTTATTAAAACAATACAAAAATAAGCATGCTGGAAATCGTGATACATAAATAACATACAATGCAAATGAAAAATGAAAAATGAGACAGGGAACTTAACAACTGAGCCAAAGGGTACAACACAAATGCCAAAATGAAACTTCAAAAGCATTTACATTTCTAATGAAATGTTAATGATGCTGACAAAGAACAACAAACGAACAGCTAAAATGCTTGAATATCAAGAATCGCTATTACTGTAGCACAGGTGAACACTAAAACCGTTGCAGACTTCAGACATTCAATGACTAGCCTCTACCACCACATTCTTTCAGGCCCACTCACCAAGCAGTACAGGTGTGGGCAAGCTGCCATGGCAGATCTAAGCATGGTCCCAGCTCACTCTCTGTGCAGGCTGCCCTTAGCAAGGGTCACCTGTGGACAGCTCAGGACAGATTGCAGGGAACTTAGAAAATAATTGGTCCAAAGGAGTCTCCTCTTAACGCCTCCAAACTTGAGGCTGGCTTCAATTTCGAGACAGGCTTCAAAAGCACATATTACGGAACTGGAATACATACAGACCTATCTAAAGTAAAGGCTGTGTAAGCTGTACCCTAAATATGATGCATACTGAAGATCAATTCAGCTCTTTTTTTTTTTTTCTTTTTTAATTTCTCTAGCAGGATTCACCAATACCACAAGCTTTGGTACGCAATTTACATAAACATAGTGAAGAGTTGGATTTCCCATCTCCAAATACACTTTTAGTAGCTGCAAATTCTGCATCACACATCCTTTTTAAATTACATCAGTAATTTAATCAACAACAGATAATCACTGTAAAAGCTTCTAGTTAGCAGCACAGATTACCACCCCCTTCTAATTAGGGGTATTTCAAGCAAGCACACACTTTTGCAGACTCTGAATACTTGTTCTGTCTCTGTAGCTGCTATTAAAGTCCTCAAATAGGTGAGAAATTTTTATAATTCAAGACTTCACCTTTACTTATCTCACTTTATTTCAAGGTAAACACTGACAAACCTATGCCAAACATCAGTGATAAATTACAGAATAGCTAATATTCAGCCATTTATTACTGACATCTGCACACAGATTTACCCCTATAATCCACTAGGACTTGATGTTCACTGCATAGTGACTTTCTGTATTATTTTGCTCGAATATTTTAATTCAGAGGCTTCAAACACAGGAAACTCATCCTTTTACAAAGTACTGCCAGAGGAAAATTATTCAGGGTTAGGCCAGAGCTTATTACTAATATTATTTCAAATGCTTATGCAGGACAAACAATACCAAAACAAAATAATTAAGAACAGCTTGTTTTCTCAGAGAAATTAAGTTTTGTTTTCTGCATCGTCCTTGACTGACATCTATATGAGACAAAAAGGGACAGGGAAACCATAACTCTCTGTTCTGCAAAACTGATCTACGAACGCATTTTGGAGTTTCAGATCACCAACACATGGGAGCAGTGGGCAGGGAGAAGGGCTGGGAGTGTTATAAGGAATCACCTATCACTACACCTCTTGAAATCCTCAGTGAGCTTTAATGGATATAGATGAAGGAATACCCATATCATTACTCAGACAAGTTTTCCACAGTTTTACAAGAACACCTTCATGAGGTGTGCCTGGGGGGGGGGGGG
>PPHD01007356.1:0-20654 GCA_002909625.1 Bambusicola thoracicus
GTAGTTATCCTCTAGAGGAGCATGTCTAGGTATTTCTGGAGAGCCAAGCACACTGACTTGGGCTGAGTCTGGTGTGCTCCAGCACAGGTGTTCAGCCCCTGATACTGCTAGTGAAAGACCCAAGTGCTGGCTGGAGGCTGTGCTCAGAGGTAGTCTGCAGCCTGCCCCTTGAAACACAGTGAAGAAAAACACTGAAGAGTCTCCTGATGGAGGAAGGGTGACTCTGGAACTATTGATGAAAGACACTTTGGCTTCAGCTTACTTGTTCTCCCGTTATATTAAAAAAAATAAATAAATAAAAATAGAAGTTCTAGAGGTCCAGGTTTGAGCATCTCAGGTGAAGGTCCTTCCAGACAGTGAAGTCATTTGCTTCTTGTGTGTGGGAAGGCTGTGTTCTCTTTCTTCAAGGGACAGAAGAGCTGAAGATTTATGGAATAACACTGGGCTTCATTAAGTGAATCAGGACCTTCTACTTCAGCAGATATATGCACTGTTTTTTCTCAAGCAGAAGTCATGCAAGAATGTGAACGGGAGTCTTCCTGTGATCCAGAAAGAGTTTTTCAGCCCACTGTGCAGGCAGGTCTTGCTGGTTTTTTATCTGGCTTGGAGTGAATGCTGTTAGAAGGATGAGACTACTGTGGAGCTCACAGAATAGATTTTCTGGCTATTTTTATTCTTGTTGCTCGCTTAATTATAGAACCCGAATAAATGTACCTTTTGGTATAAATATTACTAATGTTGGCAGTAATTGGAGGTGAAACTGGCAAATATATCTATCAAGCCATTTCACAGAGTAATCATTTATGAACATAGCTCTATTAATTTGTTTAGTCAGATGCAGAGAAGCAATAAAAGTGATTGACTAAAAACAATTAAAACAGTAAAAGTAAATTGCTGTGTGCATTAAAACCTGCTGAGCCTGTCAGATGAAAATTGTAGGTTTAAATGTGGAAATTAAAGCTATTGATTTTAGCTAGTATGCATGTGGCTATCAAAGTCCTAATTTGTTTTAGTTTTCTTAGCTAAAAGTTGCTGAGACAAGAATAAAGATAATCCTAGAAGTCATTCCCAAAAAGGCGTAAACCCATCAGAAAGGCAGATGTGATAAATATTTGTGTTGTCTCAGGATGACGGGAACATTTTTTTGGGATGTCTGTCAGTATCTTGATGCTACAGAATTGAATATAAATATTTACCAATAATGGTAATGTATTGCACTACAAAGGAGATGAAGAAGGAGACATTGACAGGAGAGAAAATACAGCACTGATACAGCCTAGATTACAGGGCTTCTTGCTTAATTTATATGTATGACTTTATTGTCATTTTATTTTTATGTGTTATAGTAAATCTTGCATTCAGTGAACTATTATTTTTTAGTATTCAATTAAAATGCTAGCACAAAGAGTATTATATCTGGACAGGTATTAAGGGATAGTGGTGGGGAATGAAAATCTAGTTTGTACATGAAGTCTTCAGCCACTCAATAAGGGTGACTGTCAGGAATTGAACGAACCAGGGATTTAAAGAAGTATTATGTGTGTTCACTTGCCAGTGTTAAGCAATAGGTCATGGTATTATTTCCTTTTATAGTTTCTTTAGGTCTCTTGTAAATCACCTCCTTAGAGTGTAGAGTGTAATATTTGCTGGTTAACTATTGGATCAATAGAAAGATTTTTAAATCTTGCTTCAGGGAGCGTAAAGCATGTGTCCAACAGCCTTGTTTTTTTTCTCTTGGGGAAGCGGACCCTAATTTCTGTCGCATAAAAACTGTGTCAGTCTAGACTAAATATTTCTAATCCTGAAAACAGAAGGAATGGGCAACCTGTTCCTGGCTTTTCCCATGTTCCTATAGATGGAAGTGATGCTTATAGTCACTGAATTATTGTGGGTTTCTGGGGCTACTTGCAGACTGGGACAACAGCAAGGAAGAAATAAGGTTGTTTACTTTTTATGAACTACTTCTAGTAAAGAGCAGATGGTATCACCTGCTTCAGGGCATTGCATTTGAGAACGAATGCTCCCAGTGACTCTGTTATCAGGCTCCTGATAGGCTTCTCATTGGCTTAGTGTTGGGGTTCCTGACTGCTCCTGAACTAGCTTGTCTTGCATGCACTCCCTAACACCTGCCTAAGGAAATGTGCAGAGTTGCTGTCCATGTCCCCAATACAGGCTTTAATTTTTTCACTGGCATACGCAAGTGATGCAAGTTTAGTAGTTCTCAGGAAGGAAGGAGAAAGACTGCAGGAGACCTCTGTGTTCCTCAAGAAATCCTGACTGCTTTGTAGATCTGGCCCCAGAACAAATAAGCCTCTCCTGTTGCTAACGTTTATCCTAGTCAATGTTGAGCTGCATGGAAGAGGGACACTTGGTATCGAAAGAAAAGAAAGGAAGGTGGGTTCTCAGTCACTACTTCCTTTCTGAATTCTGTTAGAAACAGCTTCTTAGGTTTGCAGTGTGCCAAGTGACCCTCAGGGTGTTCTGGATCATGCAGTGGATGTCAGGCCCCGAGGAGGATGCTGCCAGCCTATAGTACAAACCAAGGCCCAGCACCATGCTGCTGGGAGCCCAGTATCTAACAGTAGGTAACATAATAGAGAATAAAAATAACAGAACCCAGTAGGCAGTTAGTTGAAGGTTCTCTTTTTGCTCGTCGAAATAATCCATTTTGTTAACAGGCGGTGGGGTAGGCAAATCAATAATGGTGTTACTGAAATGCTGTCAAGAAAGAATTAACTTTCATTTTTAAGGCAGTTGTTTATGCGGCTCTTTTACATCACTAGTTCTTGTTTACTAGTAAGAAATGTGTTAGTTTTCAGCTGTTTGTGCCAGATCAAACTGTGCTGCTTAAAACAAAGCAGAAGAGCCACATGCACTAGCTCTTATGCCATTTGCAAGTAGATGCTGTCCTTCAGTAAGGTGCAAGTCCTACAGCAATGTGGGGTTGTTGTACCATATGTCTGCTCCATCATGACAGAGGGAGGGAAGAATACCCCATAAGAGGGTTAACTTGCAGTGGTTATAAGGAAGCTGTCAGAAGGGGTGTCACTTCTGGGCTCTGTTTCAGCAAAGTTCAAGAACTTATGCTGAAGTGCATTGCTGAATCGAAGTCTAGGAGGGTATCTTGTCAAAAGTATTTTATGTCTATTCCTGTAACTGTCACACTAACCTCAAGCCTTCCAGAAACTTCTGCATAAAGTATATTTTCTGATAACATCTCCTGACTTGAAGGAAAGTTCCAATAGTATATTTCAGCTGTGGACCCCACATTAAGCAAAACTCATTTTCCTGTTTATACTTTTTGAACTGATAGTGTTTTTCTAGAAAATAACAAGAGACCAAACCTTTATTAAAACTAATATTGTGTAATGTTAAAGGAACAATCTGTGTCATTAGCACTGGTATAGAACTTAACCTTGTATCCCCGGAATAGATTGCCTCATAACATCTGTATTGTCTCTAGCATGGTATTACCTCTGAAGGATTTTCAGTTAAAGCAGAGTTTTTTAAAATGAGGATAGGAAGTTGCTAGGGCTTGCACGAGAGGCCACTTATAGAAGGAAAGTTAAAATAAATCCATTTTCTGCTGCAGTATGTTCTCTTTGTTCTAAATTCTTGGTAATGATGCAAGTGATGACCGAGAAATGTAGTATTCAAAGGCAAAAGTAAAATGAACAACGTTTCAGGTTGTGGAGCTGGTCTTACTGCACGTACTGGAAATACGTCTACTTTAGGAGCAAGCTGTAACTCATATTCCCCTAAGTAATGAAGTACAAACACTGCTCAGGCAGTGGTCCTTCTATATGATAAAGGTCCATATCAGGACAAATACAAGAAGCCAACCTCAGGTGGACAATAGTTTGCATTAGCCTGCAATAGCAAAGTAGACAGATGATAGCAATCCTGATTGTACATTCGTTATGTAAATAATCATTTATTCAAACCAATTTTACTTTCAGCAGTCTTATAACACAATGTGTTTATGTTTAGCATTATCACAGGAGGAAATTGTTCCCTTGATAGCAGAAATCTAGTGAATTTTCACATAAGCACCACACTACCCTTTCCCTCCTTGTGAAGACTAGCACTCAGCAATTCCAATTCTGCTGGGAGCCATAGTGTGGCACCATTATAGCAAATAATTTGAGCAGTTATGTTCCTAAAAACTGTTACTGGAAATACATTGCTGATCATTTCAGGCAAAACAGGTGTGGTTTTTATCTCTGGTTTAAGAATTAGATTGTTTTTTTTTTCATTTGACAAGGATACAACTCAGTAAGGACCCACTATGTAAATACACATAAATGAAGGTTGATTTAAAAAAAATCAGAGGGTACATACTGTAAAATGGTTTCTCTAATGTTATCTCCTTTGCAAGAAATTACATTGAAAGGTCTGCTGAAAACATACTAAACAATTTTGTCCTTACTTGGTGTGAATTTAAGGTCAAGTCTTGACTGAAAGACTCCTAACTGGGGGCTGTCCCCTGATTCCAGTGTAGCTTGTGTTGTGCTTTTAAGGCACCTTTCTGTTTGTAAAGGGATGAAAGAAGACATAAGAAGCGTCCATCTCTTCTCATGTGAGAACAGTGCAACCCTAGGATTTCACTAAGGTCAGTGGCATGGATAATGGCTACACGGTAGTGTGCTGCTAATGTGAATGTGGGCTGTTAAGGCTTTTGCAAAGGGGCTTGTACACACTGAGGAATGCAAACAGGTAGAAACACAACTGATTTTCTTCCTTAAGTGTTTTGCTGCAGTCTAGAAGTTTGAGTGCAATGACATCCTAGTCATAGAGCAACAGTACTGATTTTTTTTTCTCGGCAGTAACCTCTCGCTGCTCCCTAGGAGGCATGCAGCAATTAAGATGAAATGCTCATTTTATATTGTATATATCTTAACATCTTTGATAAAATTGATTCTGATGTGTATTTTGTTTTGTACTGAAAGCTTTGCTCACCTGAAGAGATGATGAGCGTTTTGAGGGAACGAGTTTATGATTCTTATTCTATTCTCCAGAAATTCTTGATTGGATCTGCAACTCCTTTTAGCACTGAAGTTGTGAGTTGCAATGATAGATGCTTTTTGTTCTGCTTGCTGAGCCATCCTCCTATCCCAAAAATGACTTAGTTGGGTACTTACTGCACAATATATGTATTCCATAGGTTTGATACTAACAGTGTAGAGGAGCACACACGCTTATTTTTTATACCACTGCCTTCTGTGCTGTGTGGCTTTCTCCCACCTCTGCATCCCTTTGTCCAGGACCTGGCAGAGACTACATGTGTATTAAGTGTGTTGTTGTGCATCAGTTTGGTTGCTGAGGTTAACTTCTCTAGTCTTTGGTGCAACAGTAAAAGTTATCATTTACCTGGGTGTGGTGCTTATGTATGCGTTGTTGGTACAATGCACTAAGATGTTCAGTGTTTAAGTACACAGAGTCTGATTCTTCATAGTGGAAGTCTGTATGAAGCAGTCCACACTGTATGGTCCATCTTGCTTTGGAGTGAATGGCTTCTGTAGACAAACTTTACTTAAGCAAATGAATTCTTGCTTCATTATAACAAAGTTCTTTTAAACGTGAAGTTGAAACACAGTAATAACATCTTGTAACTGTATTATTTATCTACATTTAATGTGCTTACAGTCTGATAAGTATGAATCTGTTATTTTAGTTATTACAGAAACTCAATTTCAGGTCTCTTTTGCCCCAAATGCTTATGTTCTGTATTACAGAACATTAATATGTAAACATACTGCAGTTTTAAATGCTGACTGTACTTATATATATGCAAATAGCCTTTTTCACAGAGGTAAAATTCTGTATGAATGAAATTATTAGTAATTTAACTTCTGCTGTGTTTTACATTATGACATTAAACTGCTAAATAGACTTTGATTTTTGAGGAAATAACAAAGGCAGTACACCTTAGACATAAAATCCAATTCACGCTGAAGGCTTTTTTCTTTTTCTTTTTTGATAAAGATTGGAGTCCCTAAAATTGTTCCATACTCTATCACCCTTAAAATTTACTACCTCCTTTGGGATGTTTACTGGAAGCTTTTAGTATGTGATTAGCAGTAATTTGCATACTAGAATCAAACATGAAAGCAGGATGACATTTTTATTTCTGTCATTGTTCTGGATCCATCAAGTTGAATCTGGGGATAAAAGGTGGAGTATTACTAAAGCTACTGAAGTAAAATCTGCACAGGAGACAGTGTGTAACGGTTTTGACAGCACATCTTGACCTGATCCCACCTGGTCTTATTAAGTCTGGAGGGACCCTCAGAGCCTTAGAGGGACTGTTTTCATTACTCACGTGAAAGCCACAGTACCTCAAGGTTTGATCTACTGTGGCAGTAACTGAAGGCTGAAGAGGCTGTCAGAAGATGTTAACTCCTACTGCAGAGGTGGGCTTACTCCTTCTCAATAGATCTCCATTGGTTTAGATTAGTGCTCACCTTGGTGTTCTATTGACTTGTTCTTGCTGAGCGCCTTGTTTTGTGTACTCTTGCAATCAAAGGAGGAAAAATAAATAGAAATGTGAGGAAGTTGCTTTCCCCATACCAAATCTATCACTGAAATGTGTACTTCTCTGTAATCAGAATATTAATCAGGAGAAGTGTAAGAAAAGCTGTTTTTGTGTCCTTTTTTTGTACTTGGACTGCATGCCACATTATTCTTGTCTTTGGAGTCTCTTTACAGTCATCTCAATATGCAGTGAGGAAGCTCTCTTCACCTTTGCTCTTTTTACTGAGTGAATGGATTGGGACTCATCTCACTGGGAAAAATAAGACCACTCAATAGAGATGCACTTAGTTTTGGTGAAAATTCTTAATTATAGTTTTGGGCATCATTTGAAATAAAGTACAGGTCAGTACAGGTCTGCTTGACCTAAAGCCCAAGATTGCCTGGGGAGTTTACTAACCTCGAAATCACAGTCCAGGTTTCATATATTATACTGAGATCTAAACTTGTTAGGATTTGGGCATCCTTACAAAAGCTTTGTACAGCTCTCCAGTGAGACACTTCTTTCAAACATTTCATTTACTCTATGCCATGAGAAAACCTGGATTCCCTCTTCCCTAGTTCTCCAGGAGAAAGTCACTGTGGCCACTGTGGTGGTTGAATTTGTATGTGAGCTTACAGCGGGGATTTTTATGAAGGAACAAAGTTTTTTACCTCATGTCTGGAGGAAGAAAACACTTGTGAAGTATTCCAGTTCTGATTTCATGTGTTGCAGTTTATGGATATAACACTGCCAAGAGAGAAAAATACAATAGGATTTGATGTAGAGCAGAATAGCATTTCAAGAAATGCTAAGCTGTTTTTCCTCTGGACAAATGCCTGTGATCTGGGGGTCATTCCACAGGAGTAAGAAGACTTACAAATTGCATGAAGTTCTGTGGTTGTGCTGTGATTCTACAGAGAGAAGGAATATGTAGAAGGAAGCTGAAGCTTGATGCAGGTGTTCCTATGGACTTAACTGGCTTTGGGATTTCCCCCTAGCATTTCTGGTCTTGTAGTGATATTGTTTGAATACCACTAGTCCTCTGAAGTCCTCACAGATGTAGTGTGGTAGAGGTGGGAGTCCTATTTGTGGGTGTTTCAGGTCCTGACCTGACAGCTAACTTAGATGTGGCTACATTGATTTTTCAGCTGGTCCCACTGGCTTTGGTTTGGCACTTTCCATTACTTCACTTGGTCTAGTCATTCAGTTGCTAACTGTATGTAATTGTAAAAAGAAGCCATTACTTAGCCATTGCGTAACAAAGAAGCTCTAACAGAGAGATGTTGTCAAATATATCCCAACGTCATTGTCAGCTCGTTAAATATTTCACTTCCTTGCCAATGTTGTAGAACCAATTATTTTATGGAATGTTGTTTTTGCAATTCTAAGATTATTTTTATTCTCCAATATTAGTTTATTCTTCAAGATATGCTATGTTATATTCAGCTTTTATTTTTAGATGAATATTTTTGCTACTGTAGACTTGGAAAAAAAAAAAAAGCCTTTGTTTGCTGAAGGAAGTTGGTTTTATGGATCTATATAACATTGGTGCCTTAATTACTACAAATGGGTAATAAGCACTTTGCCATATATGAGAATAGGAGACACACAGAGTGGCTGTCATTAGGAACAATTGGATTTTCTCCTGATAAGTTGTTAAAAAATGTAAATACTGCAAATAACTGCCTGAGGGTGTGCTAGATAACTCCACTTGGAACCATGAAGCAAAAATAATTTTTACAGAAATTGCTGCTTCTCTCTGTTGGAGTTGAATACAGAGGAAACTGAGTGCACATTCATACATAAGTTGTATCACTTTTTTCATTCTTCATGAATATTTTGTATTAAGGTGTCTGGCATATGGATTTCTTGTATTTTCTGAGCATTTTCTTTTGGCACCAGCCTCATGATTTTTGTCTTTCTGATCAATTTTACTTTACCCCTTCTTTGCTGGACTATGGTTACCTGTTGCAGATGTTTCCCCACAGGCTTTCTGTAGCATTGGTGGTAATCCTCCAGTGGAATAGAAGCAAGATATTTGCAGGGTTTAGGTATGCCTTCAACAGGAATTGAAAGCCCTCCTTTAGAACAGAATATGACTATGTAATGCTATTTGACTGAGCGATAAATACAGAATGAAATGAGAAATCATGTTTTTTGAATGCTTCAAGAGTACCAACTTCAATTGAAAACAGAAATAACGAGCTGTTTAGCTGGTTGCTAACAGACAAGCACTCAGAGTTTTAAATTTGTTTCTAAATAGAATATAGTAATACCATGGTTTAATGTTTTCACATTGTAATTGGCTTTGTTTTAGGGTTGTAATGCTTCTAAGTGATTCTGGCTGTCTTCTTTTCTTAGAATAATTCAGACTAGTAAATGTTTTCACAGGAGGTGCACGAAAGGCTTTTGCTCTGTTTATATCATCATAACCTTGAAAAGGACTGTGTCAACTGGACCCTGAAGCTGTTCTTTAGAACTGTGTTGTATCTAATAGACTTCCTGTCTTTCTCAATCTCTGTGAAACCTATGAAGATCTGGTCTTGATCTCACACTGCTTTCTTAAATGCCTGACAAGTGTGCAGTTCCTCTGTACCAGAGGGTCAGCACACAGACTTTTGAGAACTTAGGAACTCTGGAAGAAAGGGACAAAAACAGCACAGTGCAGGTCCCAATCACTTTGGACTCATGGATTCCCTAACAATTTATAGGAAGCTTTATCATTGCTGTACTCTGTTCAGTTCTTGCATTATGTTGTGAATCTTCTTTTTGTGAGAAGTTGTCATGCCGTAAATTGGGAAGAGAGCAACGAAAGATAAATTAGCTGTAGCATCCTGTGTATAGAAGATTGCACGATATATTTTTGCCCATACAAGCCTCCCATCATCCCCACCTCTTAAAATGGAGACTGGTGAATAATGGCTTAGTCAAGCAATAAATACATAATCTAATGCCACCTTTGAACCTTATAGCTTGTGTGTAGGTCAAAGATTATTTGGGTTGTAATCATGATTTATGCTCTCAGTCTCTTGATATTTTTTAGACCATCTTTGCTTGTCTGTTGGTACTACTAATTATTTAATTAGTCTGTTTTTAGAAGAAAACAGTGATCCTTCTGTCACAACTACAACGTACTTCTTTCTGAATATAAAATCATTCCAACTGTGTAAGACATTGTATTGAGTTAGGCAAGACTGTTCAGAAAAATGCAAATATTTGCATGAGTAAATATGCCTATGTAAGTGCTCATATTAAGTTAACAAATTGTAAAAGGAAACTTGTTTTATTATATGTAACAAGTTTAGCAATGGTGTATCTTTTAACAAATAGTGTAACCTTACTTCCTAGTTGCTGCAGAACAGTAATTACACAAAGAATTCTTGACAGCTTCCAAATTAATTTTTCTCATGCTGGTTGAAAGGAAAATTTAAGCTTTACTGATGAATGATGACTATGCATCTCAGAAAGCTTCCAAACTTAATGTTATTTCATGTTAAAGTGCATCAATCAACCCTTAAGCGTAACTCGACAAAATAATTCGATAGTGGCAAATGCTTGTTTTCATGTCTTGGGCTTTTGTTGATTCTTTACTGTACCTGAGGCAGAAGCTTACCTAGTTTGTGGCAGAGAGCTTTCTGACTTGATAATGAAAGCAGATGTTGTCACTTAAATCCCCTCTTTTTTTTTATTCCTGCCTTTTGGTTTGCATGCTGTCACTTAGCTGCAAATAAAAGGATGTGAAATCCCAAGTCTGAAGTACTATGTACTTTGTATAAAGCTCCATTCTCATTCTTACACTTTCAGGCTGAGCAGCCAGATTTAGTGACGAGTTAGTGAAGGGCTTCTGCAAAGCAGCTCCACAACTTCCATTCAAATGCTCTGGATGGGCTGACTTTCCTTTTTGGTTATTTTGTTTACTCTGCAATATGAAGTTGATTGTACTGAGGAGCAGTGAGTGCTCTTGCCATGGTTTGCTTCCCAAAGAACCTCAGTATGTAGCTTTTGTGCTGTGGCTTGTGCTAACATTTGGCAAACTAGTTTTGTGCTCCTTGTTTTTTGGGTCCAAGAGTCAATTAAGGTAGGTTCTTCTCTTAGAAGAAATTGGATTTCTGACATAAATTGGCAGTGATACAGCAACCAAGAGAATTAAATTATTCTGTCTTCACTGGTAGACGCTTGGAGGTTTATCACCTCAGAGGTGAATGACAGACTTTATCCCTTCCTTTCTCTTTCACTTCATACTTTCAAATGTGTGTTTACACAAATATGCATTCATCTCGTGTTACTGAAAATCTCAGGCTTGATCTCATTAGACTTTTATTCTGTAGTTAAGAATTTCTGGGGTGAGGGAGAATGATGCTGGCTCTGGGATGGATGGTGAAGTATGTGTAGCCTGAGTGCATGGAATGGTTGCATGGCACAGAGTGCAGCTAAACTGACACAGCAGTTCTGGGGTGGTCTTACTATGTGGTGCCAAGTTAAAATTTAAACCTGCTGCTTTAAAAACATACGACCAAAAGACTTCAAAACCATGCTGTTTTCTGTACTGTTGTTGATGCTGTAATCCAGTAGTAACTATATATTAATGTAATTTTAACTTTGTATTTCAGTTCTAATTACCTGAATTATACCACCGACTTCCTGGGAACCCAAGCATGGCCAATCTGAAGAAAACCTCAGAGAACAGCAACAGTTAAATGTAAGTGGTACTGAATATATACAGTTAACAATGAAGTGTAATTGCAAGGAGTATATTTGGATTAGATGAGTATATTTGAGCCCCGGGGCATTGTGGCAGATGCAACACAAGGCCTAATAAACTACAGGTCCCTTCTGCCAGTATTACTATATAAGAGCAATGATAACACTGTGATAGCAAAAACATCCATCAAAAACTGACAGATCTGACACAGATTATACATATGTACATGTATACATTGAAGATGCTAGTTAAATTTGATGAACAAGTAGTAAAATTTTTCAGTGGTCTTAATGAAACAGCATCTTGTGCTTATTACTCCTTTCATGTGAGGTTATTTTTAAGAAACAATCCTCTGAGTGTTTGTGGGGAAAGTTCCTTGTAATTATAAGAGTAAACACAATATGTCGCCTGATAAGTCATAGGTATAATAGCTATATTCAGAGAGGAACTGAGCTAAAACTTTAAACTTCTTGAATACACATACTTATTTTTAGCACAGAAACAGTGCCTTTCTTGCTACGTATTCCTCAAACTCTGCTGGACAAATGTCTCTTGTTTCAGACTGTGGGTGGCCCAGTTGCAGATGTATGCTTTTATTTTTAAGAACCAGAAAAATGACAAATGTACAGTTAATAAAGAGTTCTTGTGTGGGTAGTTGTTTAAAGAGAAGTTTCCAAACAAATTCAAAGAAGGACGTTCTTTTGAGGTGACCAGACTGTCATTGCTGTTAGGCCCATGAGCGCCCTGTGCAGGGCACTGACCTCTTTATTAGAGCTGGAAGTGTTGCCTCTAGGATACAACCCTGACTTATGATTTTGGCAGACACGACAGATTTGGTAGTAGCCCAATGGACCACATCTTCATTCTCCCTCTCTTGAAATATCTATTCAAATAAGTATTGTGATATCTATTGGTTAAAATATGTATTTGGGAGGGAAGCTGTAAGGATTTAACCTTATGGCAACGTTAAAAAATGCCAGATGTCCTAGGTAAGAACTGCAAGCTGCATGTTATGTGATTTTAAAATGTTGGTGTGAATTTAAAAAAGAAAATCACAGTTCAGCTGTGTGTATGGAGCTGTTCTTTAACTGTGTTTATTCTTCACTTGAGCTAACCACACAAGTTCAGAGTTCAGCTTCCAGATCAATCATCAATATTTCTGGCTTGAATTTTTAAACAGAAGTTGAAATGTAAATGTCCTAAATTACTCATGTGTTGTGTGCCTTCCCTAAGGCCAGAAGCAGATGCATTTCACTGTAACCTCACCTCCCTCTGCTGCACCTCGTGCTTTTGACTGTGTAGTTTTTGTTTTTCCCCTGTCTGGGACCTTTTGTGTCAGACTTAGCTACTGACCTACTGAGCAGCGATGGCGGGGTTGCTGTGCTTACTGAGCACAAGAAACCATGTAGAAATGTTTGCCAATGTTATTAAATTTCTGAAGTTTTAGCACCTGAAATAGACAAAGTGGTTCCTAACTCAGGTTGTAATATATTAGTCCACAGCAGAGTTAACAGTTGTTGAAGGTGGTATTTTTAAGTCTGTTCTTTGCATATCTTATTTAACATATTTGTAGCTTAAGACCAATGAAATAGTGTCAGATTTTGTTTTTTTTCCTAAATGTATGATACTCTCAGAGTTCCTGAACAGAGAGGGTTTGTTTATGTTGTGGTGTTTTCTGCTGCAGGAGCTTAATATATTAAACATCTTCCCAAAGGATAGCTGTGGTCTTTAATTAACTTTATTCCCATAGGCCTATAATATAGTATTATACAATATTTGGTCAGTAGCCTACTTTTCTACTCTTGCGTAGGACTTATTGGTTCTTGTTTCCTCAGGGAGCATTATGACTGCCGACAGGAAGAATGCATCAAATGAAAAGTTAATTGTGTTTAGGCTGTGAGTAAGAGAGAAATTGGAATTAGATTTCCATTCCGTTGTGCCTTTATAATAAGAACAGCTAAATATACAGTTTCCTATGCCGCTAACCCATGAAAACAAAAAAATACTTCATTCACAGAGGACAAAATATAAAATATGTATCTAGACACAAAAATCTTCATGCTTGATTTTGAAAGTTGTTTGCAAGATGATGGAGGTAAGCACATGCTTGTATTTATAGTGGGTACTTCCTCAGAGAGGAAAAAATTCTACGTGCTTCCCAAAGACTGCTATGATCTTGTTATCCCAAATCTGTTGTGCACAGAAGCAAAGATGATGGATGGCATGGAGGAACTTATACCTTTACATGTTCATCATAAATCAGTGTATTTGATAGGCTGTGGGCAGCTTCATGCCAAGGCCTTGTCTGGCATGAGGTTTTTTTTTTTTTTTTTTTGGAGGAAACCAAATGGGTCCCATCTGAGACTAGATTGAGAGTAACTTTCTGCAGTTCTGAGCATTCTAGAATTGGCTCCATGACTTACTCATGCAAAATTTCCTTTTGTGCAAGGACATGGGTTCCCAAGTGGGTGATAACCTGAGAAATAGCAGCTGTTTCAGAGCAGGATTTCCAATAACCTTCTCATTTGAGATGTCCCTATTGCTTATAAGACACTTTCACTGGAAAAGTTCCAACTGTCAGCTGCAATTTACCCGGCAGGCTTTTGTTAGTTTCTACCCTAATATGTTTAATGGGGCTTTGTGAAACTGGGCTTTCAGAAATCTAATTGATCTGAGGAAAGGTATTTTTCTGGTGGTTTTTTGTTATCTTGTTCCAGACTCCTATTTTTAGGCTTAGTTCTGGCTTAGTTATATGCCATCTACTCAAAACACTTCATCTTCTCTAGTGAAATTTCAGGACAGCTTTAATTCAGATTTCTCTGAAATGTAGCAATAGTTTACTCAATGATTCATGAACCAGAGATCAGAGTGAGCATGACTTGAGTGTCAGGTTTGTAACACAGTGAAAACATGATGCTTGACCAGAAGAGAGAGCATTGTTACTTTTCTTTAAATAGAGCATAGAGTATGGGAGAAAGTGGGAATCGTGAAGGGAAGCAAACCAAGTGCTAGTGTATGATAACTCACTTGAAATTTGACTTGAATATTTTCATGGTCTTTAGTGTGCTCAGACTAGCATCCACTGAATAAGAGCAGCTCAAAGCACTCCTTAATAGTGAGCATGTGTGTTCTTGTAAATCAAAATAATTAACTGGTGTGCTGGGATCTAATGTGCCAAATACACGTGGCAAGCTACATCACCACTGAGGCTTTATTACTTGGATGGTTGTAGCCTCTAGAGATCTTAAATGAGGTTTCATTGCACTGTTCAAACACTTAATTAAAAAAAAAAAAAATCATCCCCTGCCCCATGAGTTTAGTCTACTCTCCAGATGCTGCAAATACCTGCATGATCCTACTTCTACTATTGAGAGTAACTGTGCTGAAAATTAGTGAGATCAGCATAAAATAAAATTCCATCATATTGTGAACTCAGTACTTCTCTACTATTTGTGGTAAGGCCAATACTGATGGTGTTACTGTTTGGCCAAGGCAAATGATTAGCAAACATCTGTTCACTTGTTAGAATATGATAAACCTTGTCACAGCAGAATCTGAGAAGCTATGTCTTGTATTCCCATGATTCACTCTGCATTTTAATATCAATATGATGTGACAGCATGTGACTGACACTACTTCAAAACAGTGGAAGTGATCTTTGCCCAGGGATTTTTACAGCCAATCCAGCTAAATAAAAATAGTTTTCTGGAAGGAATCTTGGGGAAAAATAATACATTGCCACTTTTCAGTGTATAGCAATTTCCACATAGACCTGCTTGCTGCTTTTTGCAAGATTGCATAGATGAAGTACTGAAAGGCACTGGAGCTTTTCTCTCTTCCAGCACAAAGGTTTTATTAAGAATGCAGGCGCACAGATGCTGCTGTGCCTCCCTTTAACTTCTATGCCTCTAATCCACAAACAAGGTTTGGTTGGGACACCCAGGCTATTTGTACAAAACATTTATTAAGTATCACTTAGAGATTATATTTTAATTGAAATCTACAGAAATATGCGACTGTCTTCCCAGTTGAAAATGGGAAATACCTTATTTAACCCCTTTGTAAGCACATACAAGCTAATAATTTTCTTGGATGCTTTTTATCTGATAGACCTTTCTCTGTTGGGTATTATAGAGACTGCCCTTTTATCAAATTATTTTCATATTGTTTTTTCCACAGCCTAAAAATGAATATAAAATTGCTGCTACGCTTTTAATCTTGGTGACAGTGTATTATAAAAATCTCTCCTGACAGCAGACGACATTAACTGTGATTAAAATGACTGACAATGGTTTGATGATGAGCTGTAAAGGGGTGTTTTTTAACTACCTTCTTAACCTTCATTTCTTTTAATGAGAGACTGTTAGATAAAATTTGGTGTCATCATGACTTAAGCACACAACTTCAGGTACAAGGAGATAGAGATCATCACAGCTCATGTATGTTCATGGAGGGATCTTGGAAGATATTGTAGGGATGTTTATTAAAAATATTGAATAGGATTGCTTTCTGGTGTAGATAAAGGAGATGCCTGCAAGATGAGCACAGTTCTGCATGGAGGTAGGAGTGAAGAATAATCATGCACACTCATTAATTTGTGATAATCTATAATCTATGGCACTGATTAAATAACCAGTCTTATTCAGTCCTTATAGGGAAAAGCAAGGTTATCAGCATTATTACACGGTATGTTTACTGAATATATAAGACCAGTTCCTACTGAACTTGTACCTTTCTGCCAGTTGAAGGTTGCGTGCATCATAGAAACTGTCACCAAAGGAGCTCCAGTTAGAACGCCGTGGCACTTTGCACTACAGTATGTAGAAACAATTTGGCAGTATCAGGGATGAGAGCTAGGTCATCTTTCAGTTTACCTACATGTGATAGATGTGTCTGAAGTAATGACTGCATACAATTTTTTTCTTCCATGTATGTACTTAGGAAGGATTGAAATATTTCAGATAAATTGGTAGTGGTGGGGAGATAAAGGCTTTTGACTTATTTTTTTTTTTTACTTATTGCTCATCTAAGCCTAAAGCAGATTTGTGTTGTAAAAGGCTTATTTGGGCTATTGTTGCTTGGGCTATCCATAAGCAAACCCACCTGTCAATAAGGCAGCTGTTTTGATCAATCTTCAACATTTGCAGTTTGCTAGTGGTCAATATCATGCCAATAGAGATCGATTACTAAATATATTCTTCCCTTATTGGAGACTGATAGTGCTTTGTGAGAGAATACCTAGGTCTTCAGAAAAAGGTGTGATGCCAAGTGGCAGTTCTGTTAAGATCCCTTACAAGATGAAGATACATGTCATGGCGCAAATGGTACTTGAAGTCTTCCTCTACATATGTGCCCATCTGTAGCTAAATATCCCCCTGGAGACTGGCAGTTCAGTTGCTTGTGTCTTGATGCAGCTTGTTCCATCTGTCACTGATGCTTCAGTAGTTATTAACTGGCACATCTGAAATAATAAGGATCTGAATCTGTTCTGACCTGTCTAGAATTTGTCAGAACTCTTTTGGCTTCCTAAATTTAGAACCTACCTGAAAACACTGATAGTTGGATAGAGAATCCTCTGCTTGTGAGTTTTTAAAATGTTAGTAAAATAGTGCTCTGAAAGTAACAGGACTGTTACATGTACATAAGAGTTCATGTATTGGTCTATATATGGACTTCTTTCCCATGATTGTGAATTTCAAGGAGAATTTAAAGCATTTAAATCTTTCATTCTCTCAACTCCAGTAAAATATGAAGGCACACTACTGCTTTAGTATAATTTATTTCTCAGTAGACCTCAGGAAGCAGAATAATTACTTTTGAACAGCCTAATTTACAGTCTAATATTTACATAGGACTAATTCTCAAGTAATTAAGTATCCGTGTTTGTATTGAATTTCCTTTTAAAGAGTAATAACTTAAATCTAAAGAAAACACCGTGAGGTTTCACCTATTCCAAAGTCTGAATGTATTTGATTTTTAAAACTACCTGTGGATAATACTTTCTGCGTGTGAAATAATGGAGAAGCCTGTGTCTGTTAGAAGAACATAAGAACAGTTACTTAAATATGTTGTTTATTGAGAATTAAGTATCAGCTCATGAGAGGCTAGAAAAACTAATTTCTTTAAACAGCTCCTGTTCATTCAGGTACCTACATATTCTGCTTCATTTCTGATACGGCTGGAAATGCAAGGTGAGCTGCTGATCTGTGGCCACAACAAGAGAATGAAGGGTTCGGGTTGCATCTTAAATATATATATACACACACTATTCAGTTACATATGCAACATGGAATGGGTTGAAGCTTTTATAAAAAATAATTACACATTTCTTTTTTTCCTGTGGAAAGAATCACCATGAATAATGCAATGTAAGCTGGCTTTTTTAAAGTAATTTTTTATACTACCCATTACTACATTGTCTGATACCTATGTTTCTTGATTTGATCCCAATTTTGGATCAACAAAAAATAACAAAAAATACTTATCAAAAACAAATCCTAACAAAAATCTAGAAAGTAGATTGTAATTCTCAAAACATTTACTGCAGCTAAACAGTCATCTCGTGTAAAGATTTTCTTTAAAGGGTGAGAGGGAATGATTTTTCAAAGGCTAGAACTTCTTTTTAGCAAAATTCATTTGATTTTTCAAAATTGTCATAATTCCAAAGAGATGTCTCCTGCTGAACACAGCAGCTAGCGACTGATCAGCGAAATTCAGTAGGGTTGGTTAATGAGTGGTGAAGACAATACAAATGCAAATCTAGAGAACAGTTGCTTTTCACAGTTGGTAGACTGTGTTGCAGGTGCATTTTCTTAATGAGAGTTAATTTGTCTCGTATTTTAATCTGACAATACTTGGCACTGTTAGCATATAGGCTTACCTAAAGAGGTAAAATGAAAGGTTTGAGATTTTTTTTGTCAGATTGGTATTTGATTTCAAGTAATTTGTTGTTGCTGAATTGTAATGGAAGTTGCATGAAACAGTCTTATTACTTAGATTTTTATGAGCCATTTTGATTATTTTGGCAAATCAAACAAAGGTAAGTAGGCCAGATTTGTTTTCAGTTGCTTATAAATCCTGAGACTGAGATAAAATTGAAAAGGCTGCCACTGATCAATATTTAGTGAGGAAGAAACAGGAACAGAAGTGGCATTCAGTATTGCAGAAAGTAATAAAGTGATCTCATAGTACTGTTCCCAGTTAGCATGTATTCTCTAACACTAAACCACGTTGCTCATTACAAGAAAGCATCATCTTGTGCATGACTTCCCTGAAACTTTTCCATCTGGACATGGAAGCATTTGTTTTCTAAATGGGTACACTTCAAGTGAGGGAAGTGCATCCCCTCCCTGTCAAAGAAGCTGTCTTGAACTAACAAAAGCAAGCTTTACGTATTTTTACTTGGATACCCTTTAGCTGATACTGTTATTGGCTAATAGAATGTAATAATAAATATGCTGTCCTGCTAGGAAGCTTACAATCTCCTTAAAACCAGAGGTTTTTGCTTGAATATTAGCTAGTGGCCTGACTTAACTGTTATAGAAGATCTCAAAGCTTACTTTTTAACTCTAAGAAAAAAGAAAAGCAGCACTGGACACAGGCAAAAGAGAAAGCTAGCTTTTCTGTAGTTGCTTATTAAGCATCATGTGTAAATTATCCATTGTTATCCTACTGTACTTTGTAGCCTTTTAAATCTCATATGCCTCTTGTATCGACTTGTTTTCATCCAATATGAACTCTCATGAATATGGAATGCTGAAGTGTGGGTCAGAAATCAATAACATCCTTTTGAAATATTACCTCTATGTCAGTGACTTCTGCTTCAGGGGATCTAGTTCAATATCCTATCTTACATTCCTATAGATTACTTCTTTTAGCTTCCTTATATTTGGAACATGCAAAGGGATATTCCTACTATTGTAAAGTAAATAACACCAAAAATCGATGCGTGAAAAAGGACCTTGATATCTCTGGCAGTTGCCAAAGAAATTGGAAGATTTTTCTCTCACTTGAGTTGTGATCCTGGTGAATAATAACTGAAATGCTCCATTACCAAGGCATTTATACAATAAGCCAATGACTTTGGTTTGGTCCCTAAAAGATGCTTGCAGAGCAAAAAGCAGTGTGTGATATCAGAGCTGGGAGTCTGCATGAAGGGGCAAAAAAACAAAACAAAACAAAAGATCAGAGAAGATCTATTAAGCTCTCACACTTCAGGCAGCATTTCTTGTTCAGCAAGTTGGTGGCGCAGAATTGTATGTTTCCAATGGCATTTTTTGCATTATTAGCAATTCTATATCTATACAATTGTGTAAGAATTGCTATAGTAAAAAGCTGCCTATCTCATTTAATCACTAAGTTCACTTTAAAACTAGTTGTTAATAAGAAAGTAGCCATGTAATTGTATGAAGCTAGATTAGAAAAATGGTATCGTGGGATAGCTTGCTACATGTTGCCTGTGGTGAGGTGTGTTGTTAAGTAGGATAATACTGCAGGAAAAAATCAAAATGGAGGAGATATTTGGCAAGGGTTCTTCCTGATTCATATGGCAGGGATTTTTTCTGACTTTATTCAGAACCATAATTGAAACCAGTCAAGTGACTGGTTTGTGCACTAGCTTTAGCTCCTGTCTATGTATGTGTATGTCTTTTCCTTCATTTGGAGTTGATTAGCATTATTTGAGGAGTTGTACAGACATACTGTGGCAGTATTTGGGTTCAGATCAATAAATTATTCTACCTCTGGCTGTAGCTCTGCACAAGATAGTTGCAGATGAGTTACGGTCATTGCTGAGTTAGTGCTGTGTGCAGACATGGGCTGCAGAGATCATCAGTATCCACCTGAGAAGGTGAAAAGAGGACTCGGGCTCCAGGCTGACAGCATGTGCCTGCACTTCATGTATCACTCTTCAGCCTCAGTGCTTTCTGATGGGATTGCACTGCTTTGGTGCAGAGCCAGCTGACTCTGTGTAACACACTTTTCTTTGGAGTAGACATATCCAATGCTTATGTGGGGAATCAGCAGTTTTACAGAAGCTAGTTTTGTGGACTCCCAGGTACTCTGATAAGTTAATTTATTTCTGACTGGGAGAGTGATATACACAAATCTCCCTTCTGAGTGAAATCAAATACAACTCATTGCTCCTCTGCAGCACTTGGGATGCTGACAATTTCAAGAAGCATATCCATTGAAATGAGCACAACTCTGAAATCAGGTTATGATGATGCTTCTGCTTAGAGTAGTACTGGTATTCCAAATAAAGCAAATGATATGGTTTTGATTTTAAACAATTGGATGACAAGTGGGGTAACTCTTAAGATATTCTCTCAACTATATGAGGCTTTGAGTAATGAGGTATGAGATTTCTCTCACTTGTCAGTTACAGATGTAAAATCTCATGTTGATGCATCACATCTGTATTCCTAATATATGCTTTTA
>PPHD01007357.1:0-23189 GCA_002909625.1 Bambusicola thoracicus
ATTAACTAATCTCAAGGATACCTGAACAAAATACCAAAACCAACAGAAACAAAAACTTTGGGGGTTTCATCTGTTAGAAGGAACATGTAGAGAATTCAGATGGTATGTAAGTAACTCAGAAAATGTTTATGTGGAAAATTGTCCATGCATTTTATTACTTGTTCACAAAAAAATCTCAGTGCACAACTTAGCTAAATTACCAGCAAAGTTAAATTAGGCATGCACACTTAGCATTAGAAACACTCCTTCTGCCTGCTGTATAGAGGCTGCTAGTGCATAGGGGTGGGAGCACAGACATATCTGTTCTTCAGCTGGTCAGGAGGTTGGCTCACTGGGTATCCACAACACAAAGTATTCTGAGTAGTAAAAGTGGACTTAAATGAGACCATTTAAAAATTAAAACAGGATGCACTTATGTTATTTTTATGAATCACGGCAGAATAATGCATTACTGAAATAATACAGTAGAAACTACTGATATTTTCCAACTTAATTGAACTAGTCAGTTTGCCAGGGTTCATCCACAGCCCAGATAAGGCTCAGCTGTGAAGTGATGCGTATGAAGGGAAACCTCTGTGCCATCAAAGGGGAAAAGGTGCTGAATATCAACAGAGTGCAAGGTGAGGCATGTACTGCAGTGCTAGCAGCGCTTCTTGGAAGAAGTCTGTGACTCTCCTCGAAAGTACCCGCCACTCACTCTTTGTGAGACTGAGGCGGGGTCATCTCATTGCATTATTCAAAACAGGGCTCTGAGGCAAGTGGTCATTTGAATTTAGATGCTCTCTTGTGAATAAATGGTATTTACAGCAACTGGGGCAGAGTGGGGAAAATAGATTCATAAAATCATTGAATTGTATAGAATCATAGAATGGCTTAGGTTGGAGGGGACCTTAAAGATCATCTGTTTCCAACCCACCTGCCATGGGCAGGGCTGTCAGCCACCAGATTAGGCTGCCCAGGGCCTGATCCAACCTGGCCTTGAAAGCCTACAGAGATGGGGATTCATATTTTGGTGTTTTTCCTTTTTTTTGGGGGGGCAACTCACTAGCAGACAGACTTGAATATATATTTGGATACTGGAAGATCTTGAGGAACTTACAGACCTCTTTTGCAGCAACAGTGATGTATAGCCATAACAGAGGCTGCAGGAGCTAACCAAGAATTTTAAAAGAACTAGCAAAGGAGCTCTCTGAACCATTAATGATGATTTCAACAGATCTTTGTGCCCTGGGAGGTTCCAGAAGGTAAGAAGAAAGCTTATATAGAGCCAATATTTAAAAAGGTTAAACAGGATGACTTGAGTAATTATAGGCCTGTCAACCTGACATTGATCCTAGGCAAAATACTGGAACAGCTGATATGAGACTTGATTAATAAGGAATTAAAGGAAGGTAATATAATTAATGCCTTTCAACATGGGTTTGTGGAAAATAGATCTTGTCAAACTAGCTTGATATCATTTTTATGAGATTACAAGCTTGGTTGAGAAAGGTAATAGCACTGATGTAATGTACTTAGATTTCTGTAAGGCATTTGACTTGGTACCAGCTGACATTTTGATTAAGAAATGAGAATGCTACAAAATCATTGCAGCAAACATCAAATGGATTAAAAAATAGCTAATTGGTACATCTCAATATGTAATTGTAAATGGGAAAGTGTCATTAAGCAGGTGTGTTTCTATTGGAGTCCTGCAGAGAGTCGTTTTGGATGCAAAACTGCTTAACATTTCTAACCATATTCTGAAAGGAAAAAATGGCAGTCTCTGTAGGTAATACTTAAAGACTTTGTGAATACCAGGAGAACAGACAGTGGTAAAGTGAATGTGTTGATTGTAAAGAATAAGAATGATGTTTTGGCAAACTGGCCAAAATCTAATATTTTCAATCCAGAAACAGCAAAGGTAGGCCTTGCATGACCTTACCTGTGGTAGATGTGACTTTTTAAAGGACTTAGGACTCATGGGTGGATAATCAGCCAATCAGGAACTGCCAGTGCAGTGTGGTGGTGGTGACACCTAGACATCAGGTCTGAACACCGAGAGGATGCTGATAAACTAATGAGCATTGAGAGAAGATCCGCAGGAAGTGGTGAGGAACTGGAAGAGGAGATTTATCATGAAGAGCTTAATGAATTCAATGTATTGCTCAGCAAACAGAGGGCTACTGAAGCTGATCGTGATTATGGGATTTGTTTTGCCCAATTTTCCACATCTAAAATACAGGAATGTGATCTAGGCTTGCTGCTTCACTATGCTTATGCATTCAGTGCAGAAGTTTGATATCTCCTGTGGCAATTAATCCCATACAGAGATAGCTGCCATGAATTGCCTTCTGGTAGTGCCTGTTCCTCTCAGTTGATTATAAGAGGATCCCCAAATGCTAGGTAAGTCCAAGATACTTCATTTTTTTGTTTTTAAAGTTAAATGAAGTAATCCCACACTAATTACCTCCATGGGGAATGTAATTTTTAAAATGAAGGCTCTTCAATCTGTGAAAGACTCTGAATGTTGGAAATTTTATAGAGACAAATTCAAAGTAAAAATCAGGTGCACATTTTTCGCAGGGAGCATAATTAACCTTTAGAACAAAAAATTACCACAGGTTGTGGCACTTTCTCTATCAGTGGAAATTTTAAAATCAAGATGGAATGTTTTTCTAAAAGATTTGATCTACATAAAATGAACTGATCTGGGGAAGTTATTTGGCCTGAGTTGTACAAGAGGTCAGAGAAGATCATCGTGTTTGTCACTTCTGGACTAACAATACATTTCTCTGTGTCTTGCGATGCTAGAATGCCTTTAACAATTTTTTCCTTAAGTTTTTGGCTATTCCTCAGTTTCCTTCCTGCTAACAGTAATTACAATTCCCTGACTTGCAGGACAAATACATTTATAGTGTGTAAATATCCTGAACACAAAGGTCATATAAAAATTTAGGATATGTTCAAGAAGTGTAGACTAGAATAATAGAGTTTGAGTAACACTTATTGCCCAAGTGCTAATTCTTTGTTAGTCTTGTTGGGGGTGGCTGCCTACTGATAATCAAATCTATTGCCAGCTTCCACAGCATTAGAGTACATGTATATTGAAAGAGACACCCAGTGTTTTTAAAAATATCCCACAAAACAGCCTACGTTTTCCTTTGTGCAGTAGGCTCTGGAGTGAGGCCAGATCTACCCTGCTCGTGGTCTCCCCACCCTAGTGGTTCATGGTTCAGGACAGAAAGGTCGCACTGTTGATGTGGGGTTAAGTGAACAGGAAAACCATTAAAAGTTATGTGATTTTGGCAATGTTCTGTATTTTCCCTGTTTCAATTCTGTGACTGGATTAAAATAAATAAATAAATAAATAAAAGTCCAAGAAGAGGAACAGGAAAGAGATTACAACCATTCAGGGAAAGAATTTTCTTCTCTCTTTACCTTAATCTTCTAGATTAAAGTCTAAATTCCCATTGTCTAAGAACTATGCGATGGAATGATGGAGAAGGTACCCTTCATAAGCATTCAGAGAATGAGAGAGATTGAACAATGACTTGATCTGGACAGAAACTTTCCATTTTAAACTGTTTTGGATGACCCAGTGATTTTACATTTCATGAAAACTGTCTGCTATGGAATTTTTCAAGTTTTCTCTTTAAAGATGTGAAAACATGCAAGTGAAAAGTTTTTAGTTTTCAACTGGAAATGATCAGGAATGTGTGCTTTGAAAGCTGCCGTGTTGGCTGCTAGAAATCTAAATTCAGATACTTTAATTTCTTGATCTTGTATGTGGGGTAGATTTCTGTCTGTCTTCTTTTGCTCTGTAATTTGAGATCAGATCATCTCTATATCTAATATAAATATATTCTTAGAAATAGTAGTTGTTCAGTAGGTCTCCAATGGGACTGGACAATCATGGGACCAAATAGCTAGCAGAATATCAGGTTAGGAAATACATGAGCTATAAGCCCATGAAGTACCATGACATTTTAAAAACTGAATGAAGTGACTTGAGAGATCAAAATGATTTTAGCTAGAATGTGCCTTAAATCCAGCATTCCTCGGTGATGGCCCTTGGTGTAAGTGAGGGCAGGATTTTTCTGGCTAAATATTTTGATGTACATCCTTCCACGAACTTTTGACTTGTAGAACTTAAAGTCATGGATGAGGTTGTTCATAATTCAGCACAGGACCTTTGGTCCATGCATAGCATCCAGTACCACTGACATGAAGGCCTGGCTCTCTGGTGCAGGTAGAGGCCAGCACAAATCTGACAAAGCCTCACCACTCTGCCGAGTGGGATCCTAGCACTAGAATAGGTGGTCCAGCACATCTGCACCTCCCTTTTTTTGCACCCCTTTGGCAATTATTTTAATAACATTCTCACAGTGTACTAGAAAGGAATGGAGGACATGAAAATCACTGAGATTTATGGCCAAGTCTTCTCCAGCTGCCTTTGGGACTACCATCTTTAGTCTGTGTGCATGACTCTGCTTTCCTTTGCATTTGAGCTGGGGAAACTTGGAGCCTTAGATAAAACAATTGAGAGGGAAGAAATTTGCAGCCATCCCAGTGAGACACACTGGGTGGCTGGATATCTAAAAGATCAGCCACACCTCCCCAAGGTTTTCCTTTGGAAATACAAGGAAATCTGTGACTGTAACTTATCCTGGCCCAAAGAGGGACTTGTACTGCATTGATGCTCAGAGAGCTGTTGGTCAAATGCTACCTGGTAAATTCCAAACAAACCCAACCTAAGAGTCATAGCCTGGCCTTGCTTCCCAACTTCAGCTTTCCGTGATGATTTTCTGCCTGAATACATATAAATGGAGGCAAATGGGAATTCAGATTCTGTGACAACTCATTATAGTTTTTTCTGCTTCGGTAACCTTATTGATTACAGAAAAGACCGATTGAACGTATCGTTCATATTTTTTTCCCAAACGCTTTCAATAAATCCTCTTTATGTTCCACAAAAATAAATAAATAAGGAAAGTGTGTCTTCCTGACAGCTGGCTGCAGAGTAAACTTAGAGCACCTGCTTTCTTCTCTTTTGTTCATTTTTTACTGCTAAGTGAATAACACTTAACACTAAATAAAGAAGGAGGGTGACCATGGCTACTGAAAAAGATTCAAAGGCAGTCAGTGCGTTGCTTGTAAAGAACTGATTACAAACACATAGTGTATGGCAGATAACAGTATTCCTGCACAATAATCTAGCGGTAATTCACATTGTGGTTTAAGTGCCAGATTCTCATGAAAGCTGCTGAATAATCTAAGGCAACTCCACTCTGTCAGGTGCCACACGTTTCTTTGGCAAATTTAACTGATAACGCGTTTAAGTGTGCTGGTAGGACAGGCGGTGACCTTGAGAGCTGGCAGAAGGGGACTCGAGCAACTTTACCTTATTCTGGCCTCATCTGCAGGAGGATTTTGGGGGAAAAAAAAAACAACAACCACCAACCTTCTTGAGGTCTTGGTTATTTTATTTGTAAATAACCATCTGCTTCTTTCTGATCAAGAGCCAGCATAGTAAGGTATGACCCCGGGGAGAGCTGTGATTGATACTCCGCCACCTCTGCTAGCGGGGGTGCCGCACAAAAGGTAGCGTGAGGCTCACCAATGGCCCGTGATGAAAAAGAATACACTTTCTTTCAAAATGTAAATGATCCGATGTTGTGAAGGGATGCAGGTGGTGTAGGGGAAAAGACCAGCCATCAAACACCTCCTTTCTGTCTCTCCTGTGCACCTCTCCTGCTCGGCTGCTGCTCCCCAGGCCAGGCACGGCTCTGCATCACCCCGCTGCTGCCCGGCTGTGGGGCTTCGGTGACCTTGGGCAAGTCCCCTAAGCGCTTTGTGCGTCAGTTTATCTACTGGTGAACTAGGTCTAATACCTTTACCGAGGATTATGGCAATTAATTGCTGTTTGTAAAGCATGCTGAGATCTGCGATGTTACAGAAATGAATATTCTGGCTCAGAATTTGCCGTGCCGAGTGATCGCAGGGTACCAGGGAGAGCAGCTATTCTGATCCTGTGCTGCCTTCGTCGTTTCCAAGGACTTTGGGGAGCTGTCCCAGGAAGCAGGAACACTTAAGAGATCAAGAGCTTTTCTGCAGAACAAAATGGTTTAGGTTGCTGTCGTTCTGTCACTTGTGGCAGTCTGTGTGAATGCCAAGTTAAAAAAAAATCAGCTGCTGAGAAGTGTTTCTGGTTACTCAAGATTGAAAAAATCGGCTGCTAAGAATTGTTTGAGGCTATTTAGGGTTTGCATCCTTTGCTGCAACTCAGTGTTCGCACCGGTGGAGGGCTGGTTGTTACCAGGGAGTAGTGGGGAAACTGCTGAATGAATGTAAGGGAGAAAACGGGGCAGTGTGGGCTGCAAAGCCCTCTGGTGTCTGGTGGATTTTTTCACTGAGGTATTTCAGCCTAATGTGCTTTTAGTGGAAAGGTTCCAAAATGTATAACCAGGAAAAAAAGGTGAGGAGGGGGGGAGGGGAAGGGGGGGGCTGCAAAATTCCCAAGCAAAATAACTAGAGGTAAATTCAGTGTTTTTCCACTCCGGCAACCACAACCTTTGCTTTTATTCTGGTGCAAACAGCTGCAGGTGCCTCAAGTCAGCCAGTTCTATCTATCTGCAATGTCATCCATGTTTACTTGCAGCACTGGACTTTCGATTCTGTCAGGATGCCAATCCAACGGGCCGCCAGGCACTGCAGCTGACAGTCAAATCTGTAATGCTGAATCCTTCTTCTGGAAAAAAGGGCTAAAGAGGTTAATACACTCAAGTAAGGATAAACACACCAGCTGTTATAGTTTCTAATATTTAATGACATTATCAAATAAAATAACTCCTAAGAAATAAAAAAATATGCAGCCTCCAAATCACTCATCTTTGTTAGCATTAATAAATTATCCGAAAAGCCCACACTATAAAATAATAAGAGAGACTACTATTAAAGAAGTCATATTTACTCTTTTACTCTGCCGTTGTTGTTCTGCACCGATACCTTTACATGTTGGTGTTCCATCAATACTGGTGTCACATCTATAACATAATCATGGATGGATTATTGGAATGCAGACAAATACAATTTAACTTTTTTTTTCTATAAGGGTTCTTGTTGAAATATATCTTCTATCTGATTTTCTGAACGTAATGATTCAAAGATTTCATAACTCTTAGTCTTTTTCTTTTACAAAAATCTGCATAGGATCTGAAGAATAATGAGTCCTGCAACAGCAGGAGTGCTTTTGTGTGTGTTTCTGCGTGTGAAATCTCAGAGGAAGCCTTCCAGAACTCATTACTGGGGCTAACCACTTTTTATAGAGTCAGGAAGTGACTATATGTTTTCCTCCCATCGTTGTAGCTACAGTCTCTACTGCTGGTAGACAGGGCGGATTAAGTAGGGGATGACTTGAACACCCTCAGGAAGGGTGAGAAATACATACAAACACACAATGGAAGAGGCTTTGCAGCCTGCAAAACAGCCTGAAATGGGCTCAGCTGCCAGTTTATGATCTATGTTATAGCAAGGCACATTCGCTGTGTTGTACTCAAAGGTCTATGACCAACACCATAAAATCCTTGAATTCTAGGATTTATCTGGCAGACACTCCAAATGGCATCAGACTAAAGCTTATCTATCCTGTTATGCTTCCTTTTTGGTTATTGCTCAGTGATGGGCAAAGGCACAGAGATGCCGGGACTCTTTATAGGACGTTGATGGTAAAGGCAGCACAAGGGCTTGGCAGGGCAGTGTGGCCAGTGGTGCTCTTCTGCTGGCCTTCTCCACACAGGTGCATTGATTTCCTGTGCTGCACTTCTAACAATGTATGGACTGTGGAAAAAAATAATATATACATATATATGTATATTTCTAGTATACTAGGCATAAGGTAGAGCTGGCTGAATCACAGAAATTCCTTCCTGTAAAAAAATACTCATTTTCAAAATCTCTCCCTCCTTCCCCTACAAATTGAGGAAAAACAAAATATTACTTTTTATTCTTTTACTCTTTTTTTTTTTTTCCTTCCTTTTTCCCCTGAGAAGAACTCTCCATAAAATAAAACAAAACCCCAAGCCTCTTTTAAGGGAAGCAAACTGGAATTTCTTGGGGCTTGCCAGCTGCCTGCCGAAAGGGGTGAGCGGCAGGAGCCCGGTCGGCAGGCTGCTGCAGGCAGGACACCCCACGCCTGCCGCTCCCTCCTCCTCCTCCTCGCCTTCCCCCTAGCCTGGCTGCTGGGGAGGCAGCTGGGCTGCAGGGCCGGCAGAGCGCCAGGGCACTCAACCTCCCCTCCTCCCTCTTCCAGACCTGCTGCATCTCCCCAGCTGCCTGCCTGGAAGACTATTGTCAATTTTGCTCTCTCCCTGCAGACGACAACAAAATCGACAGGGGCCTTCCAGCCAAGCAGCCGTGGAGCCATCCGTTTGATTTTCCTAATAGAAAAATCAGAAATTTCTGGCGAAATTGAAATTTTCCCATAAAAGAAATCCCAATTTTATAAAAGGCAGATATTCCACCGGAAAGTCATTCCAACAGAGCATTCCCAGCTGCTTTAGTTTGACAGACCTTTGAATTAAAGTCTATAGAAAAAAATGCTTGTGTGTTTGGCTGTGAAATGAGGATGGGTGAGTGGAGTCAGATGCAAATAGAGGTGGCCTCAGAGCCAGCGCACGAGTTCCCACCATCCAACGATCGGGCCCAGAGTATCTGCATGACCCTAAAGGAGCTATAGGAGATCACATCTTTGCTACAAAGTGTTGAGATGATAATTAAAGCGAGGTTATGTCTCCTTCAAAACATTTGCACAGGTTTGAAGCCTCGTGAGAATAATTCCCAGCACACAGTTGCCACCAAATTGGTTCAGAAAAGCGTTCAAGCCTTTGTGTCTTCATCAAAATAGAAACCTTTTCAGCAGAGGCACATCAGACACGGCCAGACAGCGGAAAAAAAAAAATGGAATTTCACCCAGAGTAGTGCTACAAAGTCACCTTTGTCTCTGTTTTATCTGCATGCACCTAGGTGGTGGGTGATGCCATGCTCCTGCATGTGGATGGATTATGGGAGCGAAGAGCCCTGGTTCCAGCAGAACTGGGGAGCCTAATGGGGCAGCCATCACCATCACTAAATAAGCTGATCTGGTGATTAATGTAGAAAAGGATGACTGCGCCCCAAAGCAACTCATGGCGATGTGGTGCTGTGAAGGCCCCTGATTGAGTCACTGGTTGTAGGATTGGCCCTATGAAGCCATGCACTGAAGTCCCGTGTCACCAACTGTGCCCCACTCTTGACATGGAGGCATCGTAGAGTGAGTTGGAATGGCAGCTTTCTGTCCAAATGTGATAGCCTTCATGGGGATAAAACAGATCCTTTATTGCGTGTAAATATTTGCAATGAATGTTTGATAGTTGTGTTTTCAAATGTTCATTACAACTTCTCCCCTCAATATTTTATTCATATAGATCAGTCTTTGGCCGGCATCTTTCATAAAGTGCTGAAATTTGCCCTTGAGGCATCAGATGGAGTAGTCAGATTGTCAAATAAGTCTCCTAATTGAAGCGAACGCTGGCACAATATTTGTCTTTTGAAAACAAACATCGCCAGCAAAGTTGCAGGTCCACCACGGAGCCGCGCGGAGCCGGGTGTGCGCAATGGGAGGAAGGCTGTGTGAGCAGATTGTTGCAGGGAAACACCAAACCTGTGAAAATTCACTGAACCAAAGCAAAAACAGTAAGTGCTCCTTATTGCTTTAAAGTTTCATGCGAGCAGGTGCAAGAAGTAAATAAATATCCTCTTTTGGTGATTTATTTGCATTTTTATATCTTAAAGGGTCAGAAGAAATCAATAGTTCTCCTTGCACTCTGTGAAATTAATCAGTAACTTTGGAGACACTCTGTGTTTAAGAAAACAAACTGAACAAACAGCACATGGCCTTTAAAGATGTCCTCCGGTGGTGTTCCTGATGGATTTGGGACAATAAAGGGCTGAGTATTTCCCAGTACAGCGCCTACAAGAAAACCTAATCGAGAGCACAGGACAAAGCCCTGTCTGGCAGTGCCCACCCCGGGTGACTCAGGAAGCAAGTGTTATTGCAGCCATAAGAAACCTGATAGCGCTGTGCCTATCAGCCATCTGCGGGGGAAAAGGTCAGGGGCATGGATGTTGCCACTCACCTGGAGCACTTCTGTACCGCTCCTCCAGCAGCTGCCGGTGGCACTGCTCAAAATCACGGCTCTGAGCAATGCCAATAGGAGCAGAGTGTGTGCTTCAGGGTGCCCTGGGACTTCTGTAAGCAGCAGCCCGAGCAAATCTAGGTGGAGCGCAAGCAGGACAACTTCATTTAAAATGGCTGTGTGTGATGACTTCAATCTTACAGCATGCAGTCTCTAATCAGTGTGGGGGTTCTTGGTACATCACCAGCTCCATGTTGCATTCCATGTTGGTTTCAGCCCTGCCCAATGCAAGGCAGCTCGGGCTGCACAGAGCCCCATCCAACATGGCCTGGAGCGTCTGCAGGGATGGAGCACCACAGCTTCTATGTGCATCTGTACCACTGCCTCACTGCTCTCTGAGTAAACAATTTACTCTTAACGTCTAACTTAAACCTCCCTTCTTTTCATTTAAAGCCATTCCCCCTCATCCTATCAAACGAACCTAGTCTGGGAATTCCCACATTAAAGCACTACCACTCCAGCGGGGCTCCCCCTGATAAAACAAACCCACTGGCTTTGGAACAAGCAGAGTAAGACTTTTGCATCAATGTAATACATAACATGAATTACTTGATGGAAAGTGAAGACACTGATAGTATGGGAGCAATAAAGAGCTGATCCTACTTCCATTAACTTTATTGGGAGCAGACCCAAAATCTTTAAGTGGAGATTGGCATATCACATCTATCTAATCTAAAGTATCTCAGGATTTATAGTGTGGTATCAGGCCTGAGACAGATAGATGAAATATTACTCCTGCTACATTTAATTTATAATCTTCATCTCACTATCATTGCACCTACCTACTTATATAGTCTCCATTACTAAAGTAGCTGAGAGACTGCCAAGTATTTAGACATAAAAATAAAATAGCAGAGATTGTTTTGTTCTCTGTCTCCCTTTTTCTCTTGCTGTTCATAAGATGTCCCCTAAGGTTTGTGTTTGTTTTGCTTATGGTTCTTAGTGTAAATGAATGGGACTGGAAATCTGAGGGTTTTTTTTTAATAAAGTTCATGGAAATATCAGATACGTAGCAAAAGAAATGCATATTTATTTCTGTACATATTGGGATCAATGGCTATCAGGGAGGACAGAAGTGAATGTGAATTATGGATTTTAGATCCAGGAGCTTTCAGAATTTCATTGCATAAGCTCACAAACTTCCCCTGTTGATTCACAGTCCAGACTGTACCCGTCAAATGTCATGGGCGGTCATGTTGGTGGAAGGAGATGTGATATCTCAGGAAGCAAAGTCCAATACCCTGAAGGGCTTTGACTATCAAGACACTGGGCAAGCCAAAGGAATTTGTGCTGCTGAGTAAATGGGATGCTGTGTTTGGAAGTTTTCAGAGCTTTCATAGGGCATGTGGCTCTGTTCCTATGTGTGATAAGCAACCATGGTGAAACTTCAAAGTGAAACAACGCATGAACGTCCTGTCTGTGTCTTGCAGGGATAGTTGTGGACTTTTGGCTGGTCAGTCACAGATAGAGAGGATTACCAGGGATTTAGGAAAGGTGTGCTTCCCTCTCCATAAAGACATCACTCCACCCTGGAGGGGCCGCGCTGCAGCTCCCTGCTCCTCTTAGCAAACAGTGAACACGGTGGTGGCCGGTGCTGGAATGAGATGTGGGACCAAAGTCACCGTAGAAGCACCAACTCTCTGGCTTGGTTACTCAGCCTGGCTCTTGCCACCATTGGTGATTGTCATGCAGCGGGGTCTGCACGTTGGGAGAGTTTGAGGCTGGTCTAACAGGAAGAACATCAGGCATCTGAGGATGTGTCCTTAAGAACTGGACAATCCTGTGTTTTCTCTTTCCTATTTCCGACTGCTGCTGAGCTCATGAATACCCACCAATGGATAAACAGAGAGCCCTGGACCTTTTTCATAATTGTTACTGGATATATCCTTCCTTCATCTTATTCTGAACAAAACTTCTTGAATAGCTCATTTAAGGAGAAAACACTCGAAAAGTATATTAGCAAACTCTTTCAGTGGGGTAAAACCATCAACATGGAAAATTCAACTTTTCAAGAGAGCCATTAAGTGTGATTAAACCTTTAAAAAGGGAGAACAATGAATGCAGCCTTGTATTTAGCAATTTCATATCTTTAATTGTACAAAGATTTTCTTTAAAAGCACAAGCCTGAAAGGAAGCTGAATGTTACAGTATTTACTGAAGGAAAGCAATGAGAGAAGAGAAGGCCTGTTCACTAGCTAATGGAGTGAAGCCCAGAAATAATGACAAAAAAAGCGATAACGACCGCTCTCCAACACAACATATATAAAAGAGGGAGCCATAAAAAGGCAACAATTCTTGACTTAGCTTTGAGTTTCACAATGACTGTGATTACAGATAGCAAGTGGAAGAGCATATATGCCATGATGAAATCTCATTGGCTTTGCAATTGAGATTCAAGCGAGGAAAGAAAAAAAGCAGGGACATTGAATTTCTGCAGAACAAATTTTGGATGGGGTATGAGAAATGGAAAGAAAGGGAGAAAGAACAAGGTCATCAAAAAGTTCAGCAGAAAATGAATATATTCTCATCCATTCCATCTAATAATAAACACACTAGGGGCCAGATCCTCAGATGAACCGAATGCCAGTGATGGAGCTAGCTGGTAGTTCCTGCATATGTGAAGACCAAACAAGCACATGCATCCTGGTGCACTTTAGCCTGTGCCATCTTGCAGCATCTTTCATGCACAGAGAAACCTTTGGCTAATGGGAACTAGATTATACCTAAGAAATCAAAAACTAAACTCATTAACTCATACAATAATTATATTTATGATACATTTCATGCTAGCTTAATTGTAAGTGCTACTTTAAAGAGAAAATATTTTGACACATTTTAATGACACATTAATTGCCAGCTTTATTTTTCTCGAGCAGTTTTTTAAAAGGCAGTGTTAGCATCTTATCTTCCATCACATATGTACGCGTCTGACTTCATATATGTAATACTGAGATTATATATGCTTGTACTTTTTCATGACAAGGCTATGTTATCTCAGTTGAAGTCTTTGGATGTAGTGTAGTGCTCTTTGGATTTTAACGGGCATTTTTTAAAGCCTTCCACTAGATTTCCAAAATACCTTAGAAGTGCAACTTCTGTTCAATCGTTTTCTAGAAAACAAGAGTGAGGTTTCTTATACTTCTTCTAGAAAAATTAGCTTTAAAGGTGCAGAGTGCATAAGCTACATAAAAAGAATCCCCAAAGTACTGAAACTACGCTCTGACAGATGGCAGAAGGTGCTGGTGGTCCCAGGCAGAGAGAATGTAACGTGACACACTGCAAACCAGCAACCTAGCAGGGAGAATGATGACTGAGGCTTGATTCTCTCAAGGAGAAAGGCTGAGCAGAATCACATTAGCTCTCTGAGGAGTTTGCCTAAACAATTTTATTACAGTTACTCAGAGTAATACCAGCTGTGAGCTTGTTATTTAACATCATGGTAACTTGCATGAGCAATGAAATAAAAATGAATTGGAGAGTAATGTAGAAGTAATGTAAAGGTGGCAGCAGGCCTGTAGGCATAAGAACGATGAAGATGGATACCATTTTAAAGACTGAAAAAGCTAGTGCGACTGTGAGACAAGCATATGAGAAACCTGGATGTCTGATGCCTACCATGGAGCCAGTGGCTTGCTGATGACAGCCATATGGGATATGTTCGATAAAGGTGATCAATGTAAAGAATCAAAAATGCCATTTCAGAGCAGCCAGAACTATCTGCAAATGCAGTTCTCATTCAGTGAATAGCTTCAACTAGAAAAAAGAAAGCACACTTGAAAAAGACAGACACGATTCCTTTGTCATTTCTCATATTGAATCTGAGCAGGGAATTGTGAGCCTGATAGCTTGCTGGTAGTGGCCTAATGCTCTGCAAAACCTTGCCTCATTTGTATCCTTAGAGCATTGGGCCTACAATAATAGTATTAATTCTCTTTGCACTAGTAAAGAGATGGTACGTGTTTCCTCTTTAGACCAGCATGTGTATTCTGGGATTTCCCATCCCTTGCTGACTCAGTGTATATTTAATTATACAATGCAAAATAAACCTGCTTGACGGAGGTGACAGAGCTCTACCTCTTGCAAAAGAGCCCTAGACCTGAAACAGTGTTAGCCACAGTCCCACTCTCAGCACAGATATGGACTAGAGATTTTCAGAGCCCTCTCCAATACCTTTTCTGTGCCTTTGTGATGACATGCTCAGTTAGGTGGGTGTTAGGTACCGCTGTTTGGTGGTTGGCACCTACCTTCCTAGCGAAGGTAAGCCTATGCTTTAGCATTTCGTTTCCTGTGTAGCAATTAAAAAGAGATGGTCCCAGAAAGATTGTCTTAATTTTTAAGCATAGTAAATGCACAACAAATGCTGAGGCCAGGCAGCCCTGATCTTGAATTAGAGAAGGTGCCTGAGATCTGAGGCTTCTTGCTTTGAGGAGTATCTCTGCCGCCATCATATTGAGTAGATGAGCATAGCGTTCCGAAGAGTCCTACAGAAGAGGGTCTCTAGGTCTGGCTCTTAATTTTGGACCATTTGTGTTTCTAATTATAAAGATGACTCAAGCTGGGATTATGAATCTCTGGTAGCTCTGAAAATAATATCCAAAGCTGAGCCACAGTTATCATTAGAGGCACTGAAAATAGTTGCAAAACAATGTACTGATATTTCCTGTAGTCACACCAGCTCTGGAAAATGTTGACAGGAGGCACCATCACAAAACTTTTGCCTGACAAATGAAGAAGAGGACAATGCCTGTAATTTAGATTTTGTAGTCTGCCATCAATTAAGTTGTATGAGAATCACTAGACCGAAGAGGGTATTTGCGTGGGAAAGGTGAATGAAAATGCTCACCATAGACTACATACGCTGAGATTTTGCTAATGAAGAAAAAGTGCAAATACAGAGTTCCACTATCTAAAACAAAAACAAATTAAACTTCATTCATTGTGCCATAGCCCTTAACAAGGGCAATAATAGGCGCTTATGCAGGATGATATATTTTGTGATTATTGTAAAGAATGACATCCGTCTATAAAATGAAATTATGAATTGTTTCATGAATGCTACATCCCTGACACTTGCAGGACTGTGCCATTTTTTTCCACTGAAACACTTAGGCAATTACTCTTCATGGATAAGACAGAAATGTCTGGATGTACAATGGTTTCTGCATTAACAAAGTTGCTATGATTTAGTCTGCTGTTTGCATCTACTAACCTGCAGTGACCAGAAGCCATTATTTCCATCGGACACAATGGCAACCGGAAACATTACCCTCACAATGCTGAAGAATGTAAATGCATTATCTCATGACCTCCAAGGATGTGGTATGTGGCACTGCTGTACAAAAAGTTTTGAAACTGGTTTGCAATGTACTTATGTCTACTTGCTCATAGAAAATTACTTCTTTCACTTGCTTTGCTTTGACCTCCAAGGAGAATGAATGGCTCACATACGCAGTCTTTAAAAACATCCACATCAAGTGTGGGAGGGCTGGGAGCGAACAGGTTGAGAAGGCAGAGTGGCATAAGTGAGTCATTGTGGGTGGGGAATGAAATAAAAGCTTGGGCACAGGGGTGGACAACAAACAAAGCGACAAAATTGCCAGAGAGGCTGTGCCCTGTTTTCTGACTTGCACTACCACACAGTTGTGAGTGAGATGTCTTCATGACCATGACACAAACCTAGGCGCCAACAACATTTCATTCATTGTGCCCCCCCCAGTCCCCACCCCGCTTATTTTTTTCCTCATTATCTTACTGTGAAGAAATGGTAAACCTATCTCCATATCTTAATTATGCATTTCTTGTATCAACAGGCATTTAAAAGCAATATATATATATACATATATATATACATATTGCAAGCTCACAGAAGTCCTCAGTTTTCTAGGTTTATAATGCTTGATTTGGGATAAAGCATCTTTGGCTTATTTTCACCCTTGCTTCCCTCTCACCCACGGACACATGCACATGTACATTTCTCTTTCTACTTCTATGTAATTTCCTTCTCCAAGAACATTTTCCCAAACAATTTCTTAAGCTCCCCAAATGAAATGCTGTACTGTGCCAGAGACCATTTGGTCTTCAAGTTCCCCAGGACAGGAGTGAGACTGGTGTGGCCATAGAGAGGAGTTGGTGAAGACTTCACACTGATGCCTACGGGATTTAAGATCCTGGGCCTTGTGTAAGGAGCAGGGTGGATGCTGAGGATCCAGACAGAAGTGGGCAGGAGCAGGAGCATCTCTGGTTCCTTTTCTCAGTGAGTCTCCTCTGGTGAGAATGGCCATAAATGACTCTCAGACGTTTGTCCCCCAGGGATGGTCCTCTGCCTGATACGGTTACATGGATACTGCGTGGATGTTTCCAAGCAGCCCATACGATGTGCATGTAGAAAATCAGTGGTGTCTCCTGAGAGCTGGATAAATTCCAGTCCCATTCACATTCTGTTGGAACTTGAGACTACATGGGATATGTAGGAACTCTGTGACCACTTAAAGCTAAGAAGGGGCAACATTTTCTGGGTTATTATTACTGCTATAGTCACTGTTAACTAGTAGCCCAGAAAAATCAACTAAACATTGCCTTTAGAAATATATATGTATATGTATCCAAAACTTTAGCTTTCTTGTTTATTTCTGATTTCTACTCTCTAGTACCTTGTTGATCCCTGATGCAGAACATGTCTTGAGTTGCCTGCAGAATATGCTGTGACACCCAACATAGCCACACAGGAGGTCCCTGCCTGCCTCTGCTGTCCCTGATGCTGAAGGAGGACAAGATGTACTGGTCAGTGGGTGCTGTTGGGTGGGTGGCCATGGCTGTGCCAGTGGGGGTGTCTTGCTCCTTTGGGAATGCACATGGTGGGCAAACGTGTTTAAAAATCTGAATGAAAGTCTACTGAAGTGTATCACTCCCTCAACTCAGCGAGTCTTGTTTTCTTAAACTGCCCACTGAAGTGCCAGCTACTGGGGCTGTTAGAAATGCCTTCTCCTTTCTAGTAACACAGAAATAAGTGTCTCCATTGTGATACGTGTATGTAAAAATACACCCACACTTGTGAGACCCTCTACAGTTCTAAATTGTAGATAAGGTGAGCAGTACAAGGGCATGAAGCAGCTGCTGGAGTGTGGCTGTGTGCAGGCACCAGTGCACCCTGCCGAGGGCCCCCACTGCTTCCTTGAGCTGAGCAGTACCGTCACTTGGCACAGTTCTGCTTAGGAAGGCATGATTAGAAAGCTAGCCTTTAAAGAGAAAAGTGAGCCTCTGAAAAGTGATTGTCATCATGGAGATGGTCTATTTCTTGTGACATATTCCAATCTAGTGCTTTATCTAGCAGTCAGCAACCCTGCCTGCAAGCAGAGGGGGTGGAACTGGATGATCATCTGTTAAATGATTGTATGATTTTTAACCTGTATTTCTGCACAGAGAAGGCTGAAAACATTGGAAAAAACAACAACAACAACAAAAACACACTCACAAAAAAACCCCACAACAGCCATTTTGATCAAAGCTAGATGCATGAACAAGAAGAACTATTACCACCATGATAGCTGGGTAGTTTGGCTTAGCCAGGCCACCAGTGTTCTGAGGCTGAATGGAAAGATGCTGGAAACCCCCAGAGAAAGAGCCCTGCCTGTAAGCAATATGATGATAGAATATCTGCGTACACAAATCTGGCATTATTTAATAGTGCAAAGATTAAATCTATCCTGGTTGTTTGAAATGATAGGCACTCTTTATTTGTGTGTCACACAGTTTCAGTATGGTTTTTAAGGGCAATTATGTGATCATGACAAAGCCAAGTGACTCCCAGGGATCATCCACAATGATGATGAGAGCCGGTGGGGAACACCATGGAGGAGAATGAAACAATTACAAGCGTATTTTAAAGGAAACTGTGAGAGAGAGGTAGGCAGGAATTTGACACAGGGAGGGACGGGAAGCAGGAGTGTGGGGTATCCATGGAAATAAGGCAATCTTTTCTGCTGCTGTTGGGCTTGGGGGTATTTTTGACACCCACATGGAAGAACAATGCAGTATGAGGATGGCGGTGGCTCAAAAGCAAGCACTTTGCCAAAAACGTTGTGTGGGTACAATTGGATATCCAGGCCAACGGAGACGGGTTTCATAAGGGTCCCCTCTTGTCCTGAAACATCTTATTCTCCTTGCTAAATGGCATTTAAAAGCACCAAATATTTTATTAAAAATGCTTTTCAGGGCTAAACAACGTTAAAAGCACTTTCTATAGCTTGCATTGCTATTTAGGAGAGCATGTTATTTCTTTTTAATTTGCTCACTCATTCCTGAATAACTTTTCATAGGACTCCAGACACTGCAGTGTGACAGCTAAACCAAGGAGCATCGGATGCAATGGAATTGCTCTACAAGCAACCTTGCCAAAGGCCCTTTTGCTGCACAAAGCTGGCTCTATCTTTGTATATTGAGGGAACTAAATCAATGTTAAATGCTTGGCTCTTTTCACAGGACAATGACCAGGACCTAAGCTGCGTCCTTCCTATTTGATTGACACTTGAAACGTTGAGTTGGAATCAGCCAGAGGCACTGCTACAAGCTTGAAGCCTCTGCTGGGGATAACAACTGGTGACATCTGCAGAAAGGCCGACAAAAGGCAGTTGAAAGCCGTGTTTGTTGCTTTCCCCTCTCAGATCTCCTCTCTTTCATGGAGCTCCTTACTTGCTTTAATATTATGATTCAGCACCTGGCTCTTTTGAACCTTGCTTTAAACTTCAAAAGGCGAGGTGGTATTAACAAACATGAAACGAAAAAGTGGCAGTAGTTTGATTTACTGTTGTCGTCTTATCAAGGGGGTTTTTTGTCACCAGCTGCCACTTTCTGTCATCTTTGGAACCATTATCATTTCTCTAAAATCTAAAAGACTCCACTTAATAACAGCTTTGAATACAGGCAGGATCAGTAACGTATACAGTTCTGGGATGACAGGGCCGTCAAATGAAAAGAAAGATGTTGCCAAAAAAAAAAATCCTTAAAAAAAACAACAATAAAACAAATAAAAGCCATAGTACTTCTAAGTGACCTTGATTTCAGAATTAAACAAATCAAGCACAATTCCATTGTTCTTTCTGGATTAATTCTGCACTTTCTTTGCAGTGTTTCTTTTTTGTTCTCAGGACTAAGGGAAAACAAAGCCAAGGCTTTCAGAAAACTGCTCGGCACACAACAAGCACTCGGTATCACATGAGTGCCGTAAGCTTCTCACTGTAAAACCGCCAGCGATAATTACTGGTCTCGTTTCCCCACCATCCCAGCACAGCAACTCACATTCAGGCTGAGCTGCCTTGCTAGTCAAAAATACGCTCAACTCCCCTCTTATAGTGCTGCTCCATGCTTTCCTGCAGACCTTCCCAACATGGTTGTGCTGGTCTTTGGCTGCCTGGGCAGAACCAAAAATGTTCCTGTGCCTGGTCAAGTTTGCCCATTGCAGCTGCTCACATTAAGTCACAGGCAGTCAAATAAACACAGTTTTCTAAAGTGCAAACCTACTGCACTTTCACACTTGTCGCCTTGCCATTCTTTATGGGAAACTCACTCTGATCTCTTTGTTTTATAATGGTATGCACAATTAACTCATCTGAAGGTAGAAATTTCTCCTACTGCCTTCTAAACTCATGGGATGGACAAGCCATCACAAGCAGTGACTTCTAATTTGCACAGTTTGGAACCTGCACTTCTGTGCATCTTAATAGTTACTTCCACTTGTGGAAAAAATAGTGAAAGAAACTGCAAAAACCAAAGGATCCCCTCCACTCTCCTCATTGATGTGTCCTCTCCATCCTTAGTTATGTGTAAATCCAGGCAATGGGATCCAGCACGTGGTCTCCCATTGGCCTCTTCCAGACCTGTTCAACCACAGGAATCTGGGGGAGATTTGTGCCAGAACATCTTCCTAAAACAGTGATGGAAACAACAAAATGGAAATATTCATAGAAGTGAAAGTGCTGATGTCTTGATCAGTGAAAACACAGGATTGCAAGACTCCAAAGTTGGTTGATTTTTTATGGATTGGGATGCGACAAAACTCATGAAATTGAGATGGAGATTGCTAAAAATACCTATTATCCTCTGACAGAAGCACTCACTGTATAACGATAATGAGGTTTTTTCACAGAGCATGTCCACATTTGAAAGTTTAGTCATTTTAACAAGTGTTAATTACTGCATGCTAACCAGCAGAAGTGTGTGGGGGAGATGTTTCATATTTATTTGTTCCAGACTTGGAACATATTAGAAAGTAGGCTCCCTTCCAGATTACTGTGGTATGAATGAATATGTTACCCAACTACAAACGAAAAATGCTGCAAGAAGAAATAAGGATTTTTCCCCAGCATATTTCTTTGAAGAGAAGACCAAGAATATGTTTAGTCTATTACGTCAAGTAGAAATCTGAGCCTGACCCTACTAAAAGTGCATGTAACACACAGATACAAGAGCATTGTGTCTGTGGGAGGTACTTTTAGGTTTATCCATGAAAAAAATGAGATATTCTGAAAGAAATAACATACATGGGAAAGTATTGGTGCAGTTGGATCAGTCTCCCTGCGTGCTTTAGGATGATGCTGGAGAAGAGGAGAAGACTGTGTAACACATATACATTTATAAATATACATATAATTTATGTGTAATTCACTTGTTGTATGTTGAGTACATTCATTCATATGTACGTTCAATATATTTATAACAAAACGGTGCATGTATACATATACGTACACTTAGCTGAGTTTTGGCTTTATTATTTTCCTAACAGGTTTTGGAAATGAGAAAACTGAGATAATTATTTTCTTAGAATAACCAACAACACATTCTGAGATACAATGAAACTCAATATTGAGAGGTCAGAGCACCTGAAGAATGAAAGATGTAATCCCCACATCTGATGTTTACCTTCATGTCCTCCATAAATTGCCCATGATAAATTCCAGGAAAAAGTAATATGTACAACATTAAAATAGGCCTAGAAAGTCTCTAGTTATGTTGGGATAATAACAATGAGGTCTAAGAGAGGTGCAGCCAGGTTCCACCCCTTCCAGTCATACAGCTGAATTGCCTTCACCTGTGCTCCCAGGGCTGACCAGGTCCTTTCTCCAGGTGATCAATCAGTGGTTCAGGCTGTGACTCAACAGTTCCCATATACTCTTATGCAAATTTGCATGTAATTAGGGCAACACGCAGCCACTACTGGAAAAATAGAAGGAGGAAGAAAGTAACATATAGAAATCTGTATGAATTGGCTTTCTGCATGGTCTGCTCCATACTTGTTTCTAGGAAAAGTTTTGAGTGGAGCACGTTTCTTCCCAAGGAAAGAGGCTGTAGATCACACTCAAACAAGAAATTTCAGAAAAAGACACAACTGAACAGTAAAACCCACCAGGTTTGGAAAATTAGGAGAAGTGAAACACAGGTGTGTGGCTGTGGACAGGTGCCAACTCTGGACTCTGGCTGAGGAGCAATAGTATGTGTGTGACTTCAGTTTGTGAGGTGCTCCAGGATGACCGGGGCAACAGCTCACCAGGAATCCTGGCCTCTGGACTGGTCACAAATATACTGAAGAATTAGATTAGTTACTGAGTTCAAGTATATATCCAGAAAGGGTTGCAGATTGTTTAGAAGGATGCTATGACCACATATTTGTCAGAGTCACTGAAGAAGGCAGTAAACACAAGGAATTGGATAATTTGAACATTATTATGTAGTGGTGTAACAGAAATGCTAAGTTATGGCTTGAGGCAGTGATTGAGCAACTGGTGGGAAGGGAGGGCCAACCCAGGGGAGCTCAGGTACATGTAATGCACCTGAGTGATTACACCTGGTGGAGCCAGGATCTACCCCTTTCCAGATCTCATTTAAGGGTTGGCAGTGGATCCCTATGTACCTGAGGCCTTTTGAAGGTAAGCAGCTTCTTTACTTTGTTTCTGTGTTAGCAGTTGTGCTATTTGAGCACATCCTTACCTGTTGCAGTCTAGGACTTTGCTACTATGCTGTCACTGCTGCGCTTTCCATTGTGTTAAGGCTTACAAGTGGGTTTTGGAATCCTTTCTTAAGAATCATCTCTTAACATTCCATGGTATAAACTCTTGTGGAAATCTAAACTCCTATCCTAATTTAATAGGTGATATGAAGTAAAGGTTAGCAATAAGTAGTTGTGATCATTTTAATGAAGCAGTTGAGATTACAGATATTGATTTTAAGGTGCATGTGCTGTTTTGTAACTTCATAAACTGTCTGAAAAGGTGTAAACTCTGATATAAAATTGTACTCAAGAGTTGCAGCAAAAGCTGCCTGGAAACTGCTGAAGAAATTCACAAACTGAACATTGGCATAACAAAGAGGCAGGTGAAATCCAGTGGTAATATGCTTTTAAAGCAAAGAATGTAAGAAAAACTAAATATACTCTTAATCATGAAAGAGATCTTGAAGTCATTATGGATACTGTAGAGGCGCTCTCTGAAAATATCAGTTTAGTACCTCAGTGGTAGAAAGAAACAAAAAATGTGAAAAATCATTGAGAAAAGCAGTGAGATGAATGTGGGGGGAAATAGGCCAGTGTATATTACTCTCCATATATTGAGCTGATTGAAGCTCTCCTCCTTCCTCCTGCAACATAAATAAAATTAAGCAGTATGAGTTTTGGAACAGAAAAGAGTGAGAGGATAACCAGAGAAGAGAGAGAATAATGAAAACTCTTTGTCTTGGAAAAGGGGTATGTTTGGAAAATCCTGAAAAGTATAGAAAATATGAGTTGGGGTTGACTATGACTATTTCTTATCTCTCAGAACATGAGAACTAAGATAGCCTAATGAAATGAACAGGCAGCAAAATCAAAAGGATTAAGTTTTACATGCATTGCCCCATTAAATTTTATAACTTATTCCCAGGTGATGTTGTAGAACCCCAGTGTACAAAAGGCTTTAAAAAGTAACTACACTGAAAGATACCTGAAGTGAC
>PPHD01007358.1:0-11827 GCA_002909625.1 Bambusicola thoracicus
CCAAGATGTCAAATTTATTGCGCAGCAGTAAAACCTTACATACCTAAACAAATACCACCCCTAAGTACCCGTATGTCCCGGCCACGTGTCCATCCCAGGTGCTGACAAGAACCAGCTGACCGCCTCCCAAGGTGTCCACCCACTGGTGCTCGCAGGCACCACCCACAACCCTACAGTGCACGCAGGCACCATCCACGACCACCCTACGGTGCACACGAACACCCCCGACCACCCTGCTCACAACCCACAGTTTTTTTTACTGAAAAAGGCAACAGAATAATGTTTATTATTTGCACCAGAAAGAGGGAATGACAGGCAATACTGACATAGGGGTATGGTTCTTCAGAGTTCTGGCAACCATTTAAAATCTCTGTTGTCATGGGACCAAAAACAGCAGTTCACCAACAAGAAAAGCAAGGAATAAGAAAGAATTCTCTAAAAAATAATGATTTCATGGAAACATGCAGGAAACACACAGCAAAATCTCTACTTTTCTACTAAAGAGAGAAATGAACAGGTGATGAGCAGATGAGAGTTAGTAAGGGAAAGGAACAAGATGTTTTCATTTTTTCTTTCTCGCTTGTTACAAGCCTGTAAATAACTTATGATTTATGTTAGTGGAAAACATCCACAGAATGAATGTATTGGGTGCCATCTAACATTTACAGGAAAATGTACATTGCAATCATAAAATAAATAAATAAAACACTTCATTTTGGACAGTAACATTTTTCAGTGCCGTAGGAGATGCCTACATACCACTGCCATTTGCTGCAGTCCCCATTTGTGTGCTACATTTGGAAGATAACATCCTTTAAGTCCTTAGGCATTCCACAGTTTTATGACAGATGGTCTGCTGTTAGTGATAGCTGTAGGGCAAACGCTGAGCGATTATCAACCTTTGATATCTCTCCTCCCACAGGTGCTGGGAGCTTGTAGCTTGCAAGCTTTCACTGCTAACTGAGTATGCATGACAGTTATAGGAACCAAGTGTAATGTAATTAGAAGTTAATTGGAAACAAGAGCCCAAAGAAACAAGGGTAAAACAAGTTGAGTACTGAAATATTATTCTCACAAGATAGAGATGTGGTGGAGCTGAAGGAATGAACTCTGCAAGTACTTTATCTGTCATTTTGAAGATTACAGATACTTGCAAGTGTGTTTGTTTTTCACTTTATTTGTAGTATTGGGATTAAAATTTTAAAAGCAAGCTGCATGAATATTCTGCTGCATCTGAACTTGTGCTGTCTTCAGGTCAACACCTAATAAGTTTGATTATTTTGTCAGCTTTTTTATATTGTATAACTTTGAGACACACTTAAAAGAAAATATACAAGGGAAAGTAACAACAACAAAAAATCCTACTGTATTTTCCCAATGATTTTTTCAGGGCTTGTATTTTATTTGTTGTCAAAATATTTCTCCAAGAAAACAAGTAATCAAGCAGCACTTAGTAAATTAAGTCTGAGATAGAATAAGGGTATAAGCAATGCTGAGATAGAATACAGGGTATAAATATATTTAATGAAGTGATACACTTCAATGCATGTACTGTTCTAATGAAAAAATACCAGCAGAGCAAAAGAACAGTTAGAGAGAAAGCTATGAAGAAAAAGCAAAACCTTATACAAATGACTGGTACTAAAATGGCTCTTTGCAAATTGTGTCTCGAAGGGGATGGTTAATGTTAAGTCTGCACATCAAAATAAGAGATTGGGATGAAAAGCAGATGTTCATTTGAAAAAGTAATGCAAACAGAAGTTGTTTCTTGACAAAGAGAAAATTAGCAGCACCCTAGACAGCCTGGAGCACTTCAGCACTGCGTATTTTTTACTTCTGTATTTTGGCCAAAGCAGAATCAAGCATATTGTACCAACTTTTGAGGCCCATTCCAAGGATATGTAACTTGGTATGGACAAAGAGCCTGATTAATTACCATTACGTTGTTCTTCAGCAAGTTCAGCACTACAACCTAGACATTTTTGGAATATTCTCTGAATGCTTATGTTAAGTCATAACTCATGAAGCCTTATCCATATTCTTTAGAGCCATTGAGTTAACTTTGGCAATGAAATAAAAAGTCTATGATTCACATGTCAAAGAGTTAAAAATCAGCAGTTTCTCATCACCCCTTAATTTATTTGCCACTGTATTACTGACAGATTATCTTTTACTGATCCTAGCCAGACTTTTCTTCAGCCTTAATTAAAAGTGTAAATTGGTGAAGCTCATTGTTTCCTTTCCATCACATGTGTAAACAAGAGGAAAACAAATGCAAACTGCTTACTGACTTAATTATCAGTGAAGTTTTTATATGGCTTTCTGATTTAATAAGTAAACCATGTCCATAAAATGAATGTACAAAGTTTCATTCTCCCTGAATGTTGACGTAGTTACATGAAATGTGAATGGAAGGTACAGTTGGCAAAGTTCCCTTGGTTTCTGAATATTAGGTGTCACTGCACTTTAGATGGCAAACAAGTGTCAGAGATTTTATTAAAGAGCAAAAACCTTAACAGGGTTACATTTTGATTGACAAGTAATATTATGGCCATCATTATAAGGAGTCCTGGAATTAGTCTGTCAACTCAATTGTTACTCTTCATTAAAAATGAGTATGAGGGAGTAATTAATCTCACATCTTTAGCATTGACAGGCCTTTCTGCTACTGCAGTTGTATGCTGTTCGACATGCAACTTATTTTTCAGAAAAGTATTATTCTAACTGATAGCTTCACCCTCCTTATTTTGCTGATGTACTCAAAGAGCAACATTTAACTTTTGTTTAGAGACAGACAAAATTGTTGAAACAGAACTAAGGTTGAACATACAGCATGAGAAACCTGCTGTAAGGTTGAACATACAGCATAGAGACCATGATTATCTCTCATATCAGGCCTTGCATATTTTACTTTATTGTAGGGATTAATTATGCCAGAAGGTTATTGGTAATACAAAGAAAGTTTAGGACTACATTAGTGAAGGAAAAAATGGATACCATTCAGTTAGAATAAATAATTCAAGTTGATGGAATGTAATAATAACTCCTCTTTTAGGAATATTAAAGGAAAAGCTTTTAAAAAGGTATTTAACAAAACAAGATACTCTGCATAAGCCCCTTGCTTTTTAAGAACAATGCTGTTTCCCCCACAGAGCAAGCTGAGAATACCAGATTTCACAAAGTTCCTTTCATGGCAGGTTAGGTACCAGTGTCAGTAAAACAACTTTACAAACAGAGATACAGCATGCAAGGGCAAGTAATCTATTTCACTATTGTAAATCAAATATTAGATGCTCAGAAAATTCTAGAAAAATATCAACATTCCAACTGTACATGGGTACATTTGCATAGCAACCTCACTTGGTCTAGTTCCATGGTCTCTTTTCTTATTTCTTGCATTTACAACCAAGCCCACTGGTTGCCTCCCAGGTCTCACATCAGGTTTGTCACATCCAGCATACTCAATGGGTTAAATGAGGGGAACGCTGGAGCACGACTGTAAAGCAAAGCAGCTGATACCTGAAATATTTAATGTAAGTCATTTGTGAAGTCAGACTGAGCCTCAGAAAAACTGACTGATGTGTTTCCCATCACTGGGAATTTCTGCCCAGCTGTGGAATAAGAAGTACTACTCAGAGAATATTTTTGCTTAGTAAGATCAATGGCATTGAAAGAAATATTCTTAACAGAGAATCCTTACTTTATTCTTTTTAGGTTGTAATTCTTGCTCGTAGTGTTCAGGTGAAGAGGTCACATAAGTCAGAGGAAGCCTAAATCAAATCTGAATTTCAATGTCTTTTGTAGTAAAATTCCTGATGACATGTATAGGTCAGCCTCAGTGATCAACATTTCTAGCAGTAAATTGAAAACTGGTGCATCACACAAGGAGGGAAGGCAACAAATTTGCTGAGAAGGAAAGTCAGATTTTTGAACTGACAACACGCTCATCCTCTCAATTGTCAGTTACTGGAAGCATGTTGTAATACCTGTGGGTTTAGAGCAGCTACGTACAAACACCATTAGATGTATGTTGCCACAACAATGCAGACAGTGTTGGATAGTACAGAAAAACTGGTATTTTCCCATTTTCCAGAACGTAGATCCTGAGAGTCCACAAAGTGGGCAAAAGATGAAGTAACAGTATGCAATTCACAATGTCTAGATTATGTTTGATGATTGAAGAATAGCTGGAGAAGTTAATCTGTGCTGTTAGCATAACTGCTTGAGACTGAAAAACTACTGATAGAGATAAAAGTACTAATGAACTGAAAATCATCTTATTTTTTTTCTTTCTCTGATGATGAAGTCAATAGTTCCATGCAGCTGGGCTTGAAATGGCTTTTTATCTGGGTAAGAAATGAATACTGTTGTAGATGGCTGATTTTCAAAACTAAGTAAAGTAATCAGAATGCAAAGAGACAAATGAATACAGTTTGCTTTCATAAAAATAGAAATGAAAATTGGATATTTCCACCTCACAGTTAACAACTATGCAAGATAATATAAGTTGTGAAGCTTATGTGGGATCACAATATTGGGAGACTATTTTTTTTTGGAATCACAGGTTATTTTAGGTCAAGTGTTTTTAGGATGAATAACATGTATATTTGTTGAAATTGAGGACTATCTGTCTTTGAATCAACACTGAATACAGACTACAGAAAAAATACTCATTCTGAAATAATTTTTAATGATAAGAAAATATTAGCTGTTTAGAACAAAGCATTGACGATGAGAAAATGTACATGAATGTAACATGAAAATGAAAAAAAGTAATGATTATGTTTAACTGAACTCTGAGCATTCCTATTTTAAAACGGAGACATGTAACTTATTTTAGAACCACAGAGCATTTAGATTGGAAAAGGCTTTCAAGATCATGAAGGTTCCCACCACTTAACCATGTCTAGTGCCATGTTCATGCATTTCTTAAATGCCTCCAAGGATGAGGATCCAAGAATACCTCCAGTGACCACTTTCATGGGCAGCCCATTCCAATACTTGGCCTCCTTCCTCATGATGGAATTCTTCCTAATTACCCATCTAAACTTCACCTGGCACAGTTTCAGACTGTTTCTTTGTGTCCTATCACTTGTCACCTGAGAAAAAAACACCCTCCTCATCACAACCTCCTTTCAGGTAGTGGTAGAGAGCAATGAGATCTCCCTCAGCCATTTCTTACACAAAGTAAACAACCCCAAGTTGCATCTCGTAGTTCTCTGTGTACACTCTTGAGCAACTCAGTTCAAGATAATTTGTACTGAATGTGACAGTCTGGGATCTAATTTATTGTTGTTTTTTAAGTGATTTCAATACAGCTGATGTTCGGTTGATGTCCAAGCTGAACATGAAACCCCTGATGATGTGCAATGGTGATTCAGGTAAGTTAGTGCATAAGAGTCATAGTCAGCAACAGATACTTCATTGCTCTCAGTTTTATTTGTAGTTCCCAGCATGGTAAGAAATGAAGTCCTGAGATTAGAGTTGTTTGGGCACTATATTCTTAAATGTTTGCCTTTAAGCAATGTTTATGTTATTCTTTTATAATTTATTGATGCACCCCTCTATTGGTTTGTTTTTGTCTGTTTGCTTGTTGTCAGGCTGCTGAGATAACTAAGAATAAAATTATTCTGTGTATTTTCCTGGTTGCTAAAACTTAAATCAAAATGAAGGAACTTAATGAATCTGTGCTTGTAAACAGTGTGTTGTCATTTGATGACTCTGAAAGACAGGATTATATGTTTCGCTTTATTAGAACATGACCATTCACACTTTGAAATGTATAGTCAGAAGATTTGTCGTTTTGGTATCAAATACACTGCATGAGTCAACAGTGCATGCCAGTGTACATTTTCAAATAAGGCAGGAATGAAGAATATAGTTATCCACTCTATAAACTTGTCTCAGTAACTACATGTATTGCTTCATTTAGAAGAGAACCGGTGTAGGCTAATATGGGAGTTTTACTCTCAAGTTAGTAATTCATGTGTAGGTCCATACTGAATCTGACAGTCTCTGTTACAAAATAATGCTGGAAGTTCCACTGCTGAAGTCAGTCATTTAAAGTAAGATAAACTCAGGTTTAGTCCATAGAAGATCTGGAAATTACTCAAAAGCTTTGTGTTTTGATTTTGTTTGTTTGTCTTATTGTTTTGTTTTGGTTTTTTAAAGTTTTTTGTTGTTTTGTTATCATTTTGTTGTTGTTGTTGTTGTTTTGTTGTTATTGTTACTGTTTTCCTATCAGCATGCAAGTCCTCAGTGGCATGTCTCTGCCATCAAGAAACTTGGCCAGGCTGAGGAAGCACATTTTTTGTGTGTTCTGTATTCCTCTATCAGATGCAAGTACTTGCACATCTTCTGGGTCAGTCGCCCAAGGAAAGATGAAAGAGCAGAAGGAGAGAAAAACAAAACTAAGAAACAAAGAAAGACTTTGGACATAAAAGATTGAGGGAAATGGGAGGAACGAGAAAAAAAATAGGAAATAAAATGCAGAAAAAGGAAATGTAAGGGACAAATAACTTCTGAAACTGAGAGAAATTAACTCTGCAACACAAATTCATCTGAAATAAAATGTGGATGAAAGAACTTAAAGCTGAAGAGGTGAGGAAAGAAACTAAGAAGAAAAGCGTATTACAAGAAAAGGAACAAAGAAGATTTTCACTGGCAAACAGGGTGTAAATTAGAATGTTGAACGTCAATCAAATAAGAATAATTAAGAGGAAGCTTCAGAAACTCTTGATGAAAAATACTGTATGGACACTCTAGTGCTTGTCCAATGAATCTTAAGGTCAATCACGTCTGTCTTTTGACAGGACAAACCGAAGCAGAATCAGCTCTGGTAACTTAAAAAAGGATTTTGCACAAAAGGCAGCATATCTTTGTGAAAAACAGAAACCTGTGGAGATTCTCTCCTATAAAAGAAATTTGGCTGAGCTGCTTTAGCCTCTTGGGTGATATGAATGCATACATTCTCCTGTTAGTTTTAAGCCTTTAGTGATGCCTTACCCTTGCCATTCCTGCCATAGAAAGCTAGAATGTCGGTGAAGACAACTGGCTGATGTATGTGCGTATTTACACATGTTGCAATATCGATATTTTCAACCTCATTTCTTCACACTTCTGAGTGACATATATTTAGCAAGAGCTGTTTACATTTCTAAGATATGTTAAAGATTATGCCGGGAACTGTGTTTGTGTGTGCACACCTACATTGGTTTTTTTTTTATATCTATATATATTTAATCAAGAAGCTAAGTGTGTTGCACCAGCCACAGCCACTGTGACTGACAAAATGGCACAGAAAGATTTTTTTGCGTTGTGAAAATCTTTCCATTCATAACATTAGCCTTCATTATTGCTTATTAGTTCTATAATTATTTAATTATTTACACTGCTACTGGCTTTTAAAACATCAGCTGATATTTTAAAATACTATGTAACAATGGTCACTGCTGCTGAAATTATAAAACTACTGTTTTCTAAGTACTATCATAACCTCTAGTAAATCTGTCACATCATAGATGTCCGCTATGATGTATATGAATAACTTACATGTCTACTGAAGCATATGAATTTATCTATGAACATATGAATTTATCTCTGAGTTGCCTCATTTAAAACAAAACCAAATAAAAATAGTCTCTGAAATACACTGAAAGTAGATGCCTATCTGTGAAAATGAGCTATTTTGTTTGAATTCTAGTTGCTTAAATTCTATTTTCAAATTTATTTTTAAATCTACAAGAAACAGTTCTTCCAGGAAGAATGGATTTATCTTCATGAAATAAAAGTATTTTTGTTTTTCTTCAAAGAACAAAGTATGTATTTCGCATGCTTTTCAAAAGATGAGGCATTCCTTTAAAAAGCATGCTCAAACTCAGTACTTTTCTCAAACAGCACTTGAAATATTATTCAAAGGGTACAGCCTCATCCTGCTTGGTTTACTCACATAGCAGCTTTCAGTCATAACAAAGTCTGTATAAGAATAAAACCCCACTGATATGAATCCTAAGAATCTATCTGAAGAGTCTAATAATACTCCAGTAAACTGCAGAATGACTTAGCTGTAGTGTTCATATTTTATAACAATCTTTTTGAAAAGCTCTCTAGATATCTAAAGTCTTGTTTGACTTTCAAAAGGAAATAGCTCTTTTCATGCAGAAGGAAAACTAATACAGGAGCCACTTTTACTATCTACCTAAGCTTTTTATTTAGTGCTTCATTTCTTTAAAAATAAAAAATAAAAACAAACAAAGCAACAACCAAAAAACAACACTATGTCCTCTAAACCCTCCCTGAACTGTTATTTCATGCAACTTCATTCTGAAATTTCCGTCTGTCTTCCTCTTGTCATGTCAGACACTACTTTTGAGCTTTTAACTTTTACTTTCCTTATTTCAAAGGCTGTGCTAGGGCAGGAAATGTTTATTTCTGCTGTTTGCCTTTGAAATACCATTTGCTGGCGTGCTCAATAGCTCTCAGATGGCAAAATCTGCCTTTGTATTTTAAAGTTTGATTTAATCAAAGAAAACTGGAACACAATTGTCCTTGAACTTTGGTAGGAAATGTTTCTGTTTAAACTGAAATGCAAAAGCAAAACTAAAAATGAATCTGCCGCGGCAAGGAGGGGATGCAGAAAAGACTCCTGATTATAACAAGCTTATTGTTGTTGTTTTCTCATTTTCCTGAGTTTTCAGCAGAATGCTTAATTTTTAAAAATAAATATATGAAGTACATGTATCTGCAGTAAGAACTGAAGATTTCAGCACTAATGTTTTCGAATAAGAGTTTGAGAGGAGAATATGACTTTTCTAAGGCTGTAAATAAATTAATAAAATAGGGCTAGAACAGATTATGGTGATTTTCTAGGATGCTATGACATAGAGTTGACAAGAATTTCAAATTCACTGAATTTCCATGAAACCTCTATATTTGTCTGAGTTGTTATTTGCACATATCCTGAAATTATGGTAGAGATACATAATTGGGGGTTAATAGACAAAAACAAGCTCTTGAAAAAGCTGATATGTTATTGTTATGCTCCTAACTATAGCAGAGTTCTCATTATACAGAGAAATATGTGGACTCAAATATGTAATTGTGCAATAACTTCAAATAAGAGTTTAAAATAACTTGGAACAGCCTTGTAGACTGTTCTTATCCTTCCTCCCAGTGAATGTCTCTTGAGCAGCCATGTTTATGTGCACAGCTATGAAGATATGTTCTGGAGTTTTTTTCTTCCTGATTAGTACAGGTAGAATGAAATGATGCCTAAAATAGAATGACAACACTATTTATGTACTTTTATTCCAGCTTTTATAATGAATATATAGGATACACCTTCAGAGTCCTTGAACTTCTACTTTTGACAGCTGCTCATCCATGTACGACAGAGGCAGTCATCTGTGATAGATTTTCTTCTCTAAGCAACTCCTATATTAGTGTGTTACTTAACACAATTGTTTGGGGGTTTGTTGGTCTAAATGAATAGGATGTATATAACATTACAAAACATATTTTTTATGATTCTTATGCAAATTAAAGACAATAAAAAAATTCACTGCAATTGTGTAGTGAAAAGACTACATCAACAGCTTAACTGTATCTCAGTTAACAACTGAGAACATAAAGAAACTTTCAACTAGCTTAGGCCCTGGGGGTAAATATATATCTAATTCTCCAAGGGTAAGCTCCCAGGAGGAATTTGTCTTCATGGACAGAGTGGTGTAAATGATGTGTTGGAAAGTTCAGCCTCTGTAGCGAGCAGAAAAGTGTTGTGGCAAGGCTGAGTTTGCACAAAGATGACCAAAAGTGTGCTCCAGTTTCAGCTGATGGGGTAGTAACGCAGGCAAATAGCACTGCTGTTTTCTTCCAGCCCCAGAACATGAATGTACCACTCTCACAGAGTTCCAGACCATAAGAGGTCATATCTCAGAAGGTAAAGACAATAATGAACAACATGGCTTCATGCAACTTTAACACATGTTCTAAGCACCGCTTTTTTTTTTTTCTTTTCATCCTGAGGACTTAATTTAAAACACTCACTCTAAACGTGATCTCTTGTACGTTGTTAAGACAGTGAGAAATAAATCACCTTAGTGATTTATTGAAAAAGTAGAAAGGGGAGAAAGAGAGGGCAAGGGCAAAATGGTGCTTTATGAAATAATTCCTTTAGGATACTGGCTGAGTAGCTCAATGTGCAGTAAGATTCAGGAGCTGGAGGGAAAGTCCAGAACATTGTACAACACAAAGAACTCAAAACTCAGTTCCCTACAGATATGTCCTTATGGACATGACGAATGTCACCATTCTAGTATAGTGAAAATGAACATTAAAACACACTTCCACCTATTTATTTGACTGCACTGATGAAATGTAAGATAGATCTTGTTCTTGACAGCTACTTCCTGAGAAGAGTTTGTGATTGCAAAATATTAACTTTTTAATGACAAGTGCATTTATAAGCATCTGTTGCAGTAAAATGCTGCCCTGAATGTCAAAATCTGCATATTAATTTATCTATATGCACTTGTCAAGACACTTAGGCAAGACTCTTCTTGACAAAGAATTAAATATGTTTACCAAAGAGAGAACAGAGACTAATAAAATACTAATTGTAAGTTTTTTTTGTTTGTTACCCCATCATGGGTGACATCTGTCACAGATGGAAGAACATCAGAGCTTTTTCTTGACTGGCAAGATTTTGTTTGTTTGTTTGCTTAGTGGGTAGACATGCATCAGTTTTAGCTAATTCAAGATCTGTCAACTCAGATGAGACCTTACTGCTGTGATTTAGGTAAAAGAAGTCTGCTGAATGCTCTGGTGCAACTCCATTGACATAACCTTGTTATATAGGCGTGGATGGACTATTGGCTGGTGCTGACAAAGAGATGTGAAAGCAGAGTGCAGTAGTTTCTTGGAAGGGCAAACACCATTACTCAAAACATCCCCCTTTCCCCCATCCTTCTTTCCCCCATTTCCTATAGATGAGCATGACACCAAGTGGTATGGGACATCTCTTTGTCCAGTTTGGGTCAGCTGTCCTGGCTGTGCCCCCTCCCAGCTCCTTGTGCCCTCAGCTCCACACTGATAGGACAACAAAAGAAGCTGGATTGTCCCAGGTTCTGTATAAAAATTGCTCAACAGCAACTAAAAATGGTGTGTTATAAACCCTTGTTCACTGCAGATCCAAAACAGTCAACTTATGAGATACTACAAAGAAAATTAACTCCATCTCAAAATGAGTACACCTTCCTAGGCTGCTAAAAAAACCATTTTAGCTCAGAATGGAGGGGGGGAATATTATGACGAGGTGGATACCCAGCCCCAGTGATACATGCATGATAATTTAAAACAAAAGATGAACAGCAAAATCTAAGTTCTCAAAAAAGGAGGAATAAGATTATTAATCACCAGTTTTATTCTGCTTTTATTGGAATTTTTATTAATATTTTCTATTTTGTTTGTAAACAAGGCCACCTGAATGTAGACGGATCCATATACTCTTACAATTTGGTTGTAATGGCCAAGTCCAGCTTTAAAGAGATTTTTATCAATACAGCTTATTTGTACAGGGATGAAGATACACTCCTGACTTGAATACAGAATATAGCATTAGAAATAAAACCAGGCTAAGAAACTTGGAAAAAAAAAATTAAAAGGATATGAAGCAATGTGTTTAGACACCGTAGAGAACTGATAATAACAATACCTTTGTCCTGATTGAGATTTTTAATGTTGTAGAAAATGCTGTTAGTGACAAGCGGTTTGATCCTTTGAAATGGTGATTTCTTATACAACTCTATACCTTCCAAAAAAAAAAAAAAAA
>PPHD01007358.1:11847-23188 GCA_002909625.1 Bambusicola thoracicus
CAAATTAAAAAGAACTGAATCTCCAAATTAAATAGCTAAGCTTTTGGCAACATATTATAATTTTAGATATTTAGTATGATGTATGAATTTTAAGCAAATAGTCTATATTTAACTTCAGCTAAGGCTATTTTTACCATTTAGAAATATCATTATACAAAGCTCTGTGTAATTAAAATGTAGTCTGAACATATCACAAGACACAATGTAGATGAAAGACTCACACAATTTTGTTGCCAGAAAACCTGCATATTCTCAGTCTCTCTGCAATTCAAAAATCTGAAGAACTGGAATGCTATATTTTAAAGAGAATCTTGTAGTGTACCAAATGGAAACTAAAGAGCTGTTAAATGGTTCATCAGTTGCCTTTGTCATCTGGCTTGCTCAAACCTGGAGTAGAGAGCAACAGAGTACAGTTTTCCTCCTGACACAAGGAAGGGAAAATTGAACCACAAGTGAAGATTTTAGAATCATAGCATCATAGAGTCATAGAATGGTTTGGGTTGGAGGGACCTTTAGGATCATCAAATTTCAACCCCATGCCATAGGCAGGGACACCTCCCTCTAGACCAGGTTGCTTACAGCCCCATCCAGCCTGGCCTTGAAGGCTTCCAGGGAGGGGGCATCCACAGCCTCTCTGGGCAACCTGTTACAGTGTCTCACTGCTCTCACAGTAAAGAATTTCTTCTAAATATCTAACGTAAATCTATCCTTTTCTGGTTTAAAGCCATTTCCCCTTGTTCTGTTTCTACACACCCTAATGAGAAGTCCCTCCTCTGTTACTGTAGGCCCGTTACATGTACTGGAAAGCTGCTATACTGTCTCCCTGGAGCGTTCTCCAGGCTGAAGAGCACCAGCTCTCCCAGCCTGTCCCCATAGGAGAGGTGCTCCAGCCCTCTGATCATCTTCATGGCTCTCCTCTGGACCTGCTCTAATAGGTCCATGTCCTTCTTGTGCTGGTGGTTCCAGAACTGGACGCATTAGTCCAGGTTGGGCCTCATGAGAGCAGAGTAGAATGCAGAATCACCTCCCTCGACCTGCTGGTCATGCTTCTCTTGATGCAACATACGGTTGGCCTTATGGGCTGCAAGCACCCGATGGCTGCTCATATTGAGTCTCATTAACTGTCAGCCCCAAATGCTTCTCCTAAGAGATGCCCTCAAGCCATTCTCTGCTGAACTTGTATCTGTGCAAGATATAGAACCTTGCACTTGGTCTTGTTGAACTTAATGAGGTTGTCATGGGCCCACCTCTCAAGTTTGTCCAAACCCCTTGTCACAGTTATCTCTAGGTCTATCTATATCTGTGACAGGGGGACAGCAGGCCCACAGGACTGCAAAAAAAGGCAGGGAGGGGAGTAGGAGAAGGGGGTTTGATAGTTTACAGGATGATTCAGCCCAGTTCTGTGAGTAATGGGGCAGGGGACCCACAGACCCATGCCCCTGGAAAGGGAGAAGGGGAAGGGTAGGGAGATGGGAGATGGGCCTAAAAACATAACAGCGGCAACAATCTGAACAGGAAGGTTAATTTACTAAATGTGATAGCAGGATGCAAGATAACACCATATAGTACAATACAATTGGAATTGAGGACAATAAATCAAATAAAATGAGAGAGAGAGTTCTGAAACCAAAGGCTTTACTCAAACACTGAAGGTGAAAAGGCTGGGCCACACGCTGCCAGGCAGCAAGAGAGGAAGCAATCTCATGACTTGTGGGGAGTTTTATCTTTCCCTCTGAACACAAAGTCCTCTGGGTTATGTAGTTCTTTTCTGAGAACCAAGGACCTGGAAAAATCAACATTCCATGTGACTGAAGCATTAACTCTTTAACTCCCAGTGCTTTACATGATATTATGATGTGGAATACCAACAACAAAAAATTGTAAAACAATGGCACCCCTCTGGATGGCATCCTTTCCTTCCAGTGTGTCAACTGCACCACTTAGCTTGGTGTCATCTGCAAACTTGCTGAGGGTGCACTTGATCCCACTGTTCCCTCAGCAAGATCCTTCAGGGCTGTCATCAAGTTAGTTCATAGCTACTTCTCTTTACAACTACCCCATTTACTGACATCTTTTTTGATATATTTTCTGTGATAACACTCAAAAGTGAAGGATCTTATCTTTTTTACCAACATTTTAGTGAGAAACTAGGCTTGATGTAGACAAATACTAAAAGGCAGTTTAGGACTACACTAGAAGATGCTGTTGTATCTTTTTGGTTTGTGGAAAATATTTTCCCATCCATTTCTACCTTTATTCTTTGGCATTTTGGCTACGGAAGTTGTCAGCAAATCTCAGTAAGACTGTTCTACAGTCATGGGAACTACCAACACCCCTTGAAAATGTTCCTTTATTTTTTACAGTTCTGGACTGAATCTTTCTGAAGCATTCAAACAATTTTATTTGTACTCTCTCACTTTTGGTAATTCAATTTAACTAATAATTGTATTTCTCCTCCTACTCCATGTGCATGCATTTCTACTGTGCAAATTTCACTATCATCATGAAGTGTCTTTGCACCCAGATGCTGACAGTAAAATCTGTTTCTGTCCTTTGATTACTAATCACAGAATCATACAATCATTTTGAGTTGGAAGGGACCTGTAAAGGATATATGGTCCAACTCCTCTGCAATGAACAGGGACACCTACAGCTAGTTTAGGGTGTTCACAACCTGGTCCAGCCTGACCTCAAATGTCTCCAGTGATGGGGCATCCACCACGTCTCTGGGCAACCTGTTTCAGGGCTTCAAAATCCTACTGTAATAATATTTTTCTTATATCTAGTCTGAATCTTCCATTTAAATTTGAAACCATTTCCCCTTGTCCTATCACAACAGATCCTGCTAAAGTGTCTGTCCTCATCTATCTTATAGCTCTCCTTTAGATACTGAAAGGAGATGGATACTAAAGAGGTCTGCTCTCTGCACTGGTAGATTTTTTAGAGAAAATAGGAAGGAGCCAGAAATTTGTTGCTAATTCTGAATTTTTCTGAATTCTGAATTTTCTTTCAGAAATTTGCGTGAGAAAGAAGTACTGTGGACCTGAAGATTCAGTACACTTCTTTGTACTTGTTGTATTATAAAACCAAAAGGTAGAGAGCTGGATTTTACAGAGAGCTTAGCATTGTAAGATTTTGAGTAGGAAGCTGATGATCTTTTTACAGGTGCCAAACCAGCCACCACTGCAGAAAGCATTTTAACTTATAGATCAAGAACAGTTAATAATCAAGGGTACATTCACTTTTTCTTGTTTCTGTTTGCTCAGGTAACCTAGCTGGGGAATACTCCAGTGATAACCCTGACTGCCTCTATGTCTGAACTTGTGGATCACAGAACTGAATACTTGTGAATTAGCATGCATTTTGAAAGCATCTCTACCCAGTATATCCTTCTGCCAGCTTGTGTTGTCATAGCAGTTATTCCATTTACTCTATAGTCTGCAAAATATAAGCTTTCAGAAACTCTGTTTACACATAAAATACTTGTCAATGTTTTGGGTTTTTTTTTAAGTAGAAGTGAAATAAACCAGTATAAAAATGTTCAAAATTTATATAAAAATTGACAAAATAATTGCTAATTAAATAGTAAGAATTGATATACAGTGATAAGAGTTGTTTGAATATATTTAAATAAACAGTGTGGTTCCTATTTTCATTTCAGTCATTTATTCACCCACAGTATTAACTCAGTGAGTCAGCTTTGTTTTTTTTTTACTCAAGTTATTAGTAAACTTTAGTATTTCTTCATAGCACCAGGGAAAAGTAAGTAGCCAAAACTGACTATTCTCGAGCAAGTTTCAATATTCGTTATGTGACTACATCCATTAAGAACTCTTATTTTCTTCATGTTACATAGAAAGAGAAAAAACGGATACATTTTCAATGCTATCCAGCTCATTTCTGGTTTACCAATTTTGTAGTCAAAATTAAGTGTGAAATATTAATGTCTTGAGCACTCACCATGAACAGGAAATACATCAAAAAGAAGATAGTCAGAGAATAGGGCATTCCAAATTAATGCAAATTGACTAGCTCTTCCAAACCTTTTCAAAGAACCTCAGGTCAGGGAAGACGTTGCATTCTCACCTGCCTTAGGACTATATACAGTTTGTGACGTGCAGCTACTGTTCTTTAAGTTAAACGAATACAAGAATTACACTAAACATAATTTCAGATTTTTCTACATCTGGAATGAGTTACAGAATTGCAGAATCTCAGAATATTTGGGGTTAGAAGGGATTTCAGGAGGTCATCCAGTCCAACAACACTGCTAAAGCATGTTCCCTACAGCAGGTTGTCCAGGAAAGCTTCCAGATGAGTTCTGGATGTCTTCAGAGAAGGAGACACCACAACTTCTGTGGGCAGCCTGTTCCAGTGCTCCGTCACCCTCACAGTAAAGAAGTTCTTCCTTGTGTTAATATGGAACTTACTATGTTCCAGTATCTCCCTTTGTTCTATTGCTTCACACCATGGAAGAGAGTCTGCCACCATCAACTTGCTTCCCATACTTTTGATACTTACAAACAATGATGAGGTCACCTCTCAGCCTTCTCTTCTCCAGACTGATCGTTCCCAGGTGTTTCTGCCTTTCCTCATATGTAAGATGTTCCAGGGCCCTAACCATCTTTGCCCCCTGGCTATCATGGAATACTTCTTAATCTGAAAGAATGAATCTATAAGATTCATTGCAAATACTGCTGCAGCTGAACAATAAATTTTCGCTTTCATCAAAATTAATTCCTAATAAAAATTTTCCATATTCTTCAGTAAGACTTTGAAAGTTTTTTTGCTAACTTTTGGAAAAGTGGGAAGTGACAAGCTAAATATTAAACCCTGTATGTCTGCATGGCTAAATATTAACTGTGCAAAATAATGTATCTTGAAAAGATTTCCATTTTCTTTTAAGTGAGAAAACACAGCAGTATATTTTACCTGGTAATTCTATCACAAATTTTAACACTACAGTTGTAATGTGCTTGATAGTGTAAAATACTTAAAGAAGTTGATTAGTTTGTATTATAACAAATGTTTAATCATAGAAACATAGAATCATAGAATAGATTCGGTTGGAAAGGATCTCAAGGATCATCAGATTCCAACCCCAATGCCACAGGCAGGGCCACAAACCTCCAGATCTGGCACCAGACCAGGCTTCCCAGGACCCCATCCAACCTAGTCTTGAACACCTCCAAGAATGGAGCATCCACAGCCTCTCTGGTCAGCCTGTTCCAGTGCCTTACTGCTCTCTCTGTGAAGAACCTCCCCCTGACATCCAAAGTAAACCTTCCCTCCTTGGGCTTAAAAACATTCCTCCTTGTTCTATCACTGATTACCCTTGTAAAAAGTTGATTCCCCTCCTGTTTATAATCCCCTCTTAAATACTGGAAGGCTGCAATGCTGTGTAATCTGTAAAAACATCAGCAGATGTTGAATTCCAAGAAACTCTTCCCAAAAGAAATGAACTTGATAGATATGCCTTTGACAAATTATACAGCATGTTAGTGATTGACATGATCATTATATTTTGTTGATGAAAAAGTTTTCAAAATTATGATGTCAGTTTGTCTGCAGCTGTTGTTACATCTAAGTGACATATAAGCATGCTGTGGTTTTGCTCTCAATGCACTATACAGAATACATTCACCAAACTGTATCTTTGCCCTGACAATAATCCCAATTCAATTAAAAATTTTGGTTTTCAATTTTTACATCACTTTGGGGCTCACAGGTCAACACACAACTCTGATGATGAACATTTGAAAGCATTTTTGGGTGACGCAAATATATTGCTTTCAGAGACATATTTAGTGTAAGAATAAAAGTGTTTATAGTTAAACATGATATTTCTTTGTTTCTCATACACTTTCTCTTGATTTTTGAAAGGCTGTGTGTTGCATGACTCACTGCATGCTTCTACTGAATTAAAAGTCCTGAGTTAAAAGTTAGTATTTCTGCATATTATTTATAATGCAAAACAATCTCTGACACTTATTTGGCTTCTAAACACTACTTCTGTATGATACCAGGTATTATACTGTATAGCCTGAACAACTGAGAGAGGACAAAACAAGTGAATACGTTGTTACCAAACTGCATTTTGGACTTTACTGAAAGATTCTGAAAAATGAATATTCAAGAAACAAACAGTTCAAGAGAACAGAGTACAGCTCCTCAGACGAGCAACTTCAGTCAGAAGAAAATGGAAATAAAGCAGCTTTTGGAAACTGTTTCTTCTTGTTGTTTTTGTTGCTTGTTTGCTTCTGCATTGCCTTTTTTAGAACTTGATTGTGAGCTGTACAGTGCACAATAATGCCAATTTAATTTTAACAGCAAAAAATTTAGTCACAATGCTTACCAGTAAAGAAAATGTGAAAATCTATCTTATCCCTTGCTTAAAAATTTGGTCTCTGCTTGACTGGTATTTGTTTCCATGTAGAAGAGATCTAAATAAATGTGCATGGAAGCATGCTGTTTAACAAATCGATATCAGTATTTCATGCACAATAATGTAAGGAAATATCACTAATATGTTCAAACTGTTATTGCATTACCAAGGACAAAGAGTTCTGTCACTTTACATACAACCAAAGCACTTGCTGCAGATACACTGAATTCCTTTAAAAAAAAAAAAAAAGAAAAGAAAAAATCAGTTAAGCATATTGGAGAAGATACAGAAGCTGAACCATTAATACAGCACAGTTCTCTTGAATCTCAGTTAAATGTCTCATTTCTTCAGTGACACATATCTGTGTCTTCCACAGCAGTCAACAGTAATCACACCTGTGATAAGCCAAGCAAGGAAAATGTAAAACTAAGCATGAGAAAGATATGCAGGGAAAAAATCCTGATCTGCTGACTTGTGATATGGCCTATCACAAATGCAGACAGCATTTGTCTTAGATTTACACAGCGCTTTCTAGACAAAATTTGTGTTTAGCATCCCCAAGTTTAACAAAGATTACAGAAATGGCAAATATACTAGCAAAACTTAAAAAAAAAGTCTGTCTCACCTCTCAAGGTCCTTCCACAGGTTTTATAACAAATGACAAAGGAGATAGTGTCAGACAATTGCTATAACTGATAGGAAATTCACAAATGTTCCTAACCTTTCTTAGACTCATTTTAACCGTGAGCTATGTGATTTATGTCAGAGTAACAAGATTACTGAGTATCTTTTGTTTGGCAGATTAAAACAAAAACAACAACATCAAAAAACCACTATAAAATAACAAATAAGCACATTTGTCACTTCTAGGTGGCACATATAAAATTATCTGCAAAAGAAAAACAGCCTATGAAGTAACTGATGAACATGATATAGAAATATATTTAGACAAGTATTATACCTGCATCAACACTCTTCCGACAATAAGAACATTGAACACAGAGCCATTTGAGCTTAGATCATCTTAGACACCTGGCCTGTGACATCCATAGCATATGGTTCAGACTGGCTGATCCTCGGATACAATTTCACCACAGGAATCTTTTAAATGGAAGCAGTACAAGACAAACTGCTAATGGAAAAGCCTACTTTTGTCAACATTTTCATTTTCATTCTGGATCAGTTTAGTCTATCTGCAGTGAAGCATGGAGATATCCAGGCGAGATGCACATAAAGATAGATCAGGTCCTGAACACAGCCAAGCTAAAGGATTGTCCTCCTGAAGGTCTCTGCCTTTTGCTAGTGGATCTCCCCTAAGCTTTTGGCAATGGCCAAGGCATGCAGACATACTCAAATTAGAGGGTGCTAAGACACAGTGGGTCCTTCTCCACATTCTCTCCATGGCTTCAGTGTCTGCAGGGGGAGAGAGCAAAGTGCAACAGCATTATAGACAGCAACGACCCATCAGGTCCTCCCCATACAGTTTGCATACTTGGCTCTGCAGGCACTTTACAGGCAGGGGACATTGCCATATTGCCTGCTTTTACAGCTAACAGTAATGTAAGCAGTCATGCAAGGCAGGAAATAAATATAGCCACAGAACATCTGAACAAAAATTCCTTATCAAAATTGGAAAATGTTCCTACATTTTAAACCACCTATCTACAACATCTTTTCTAAGGAAATAATAAAAAAACAAAACAAAACAAAACAAAAAAAAAACACCATGGATTTCAGTCTGCATGCTCTTTGGCTACATCTCTGTGTATCCTTTCCTCAGCCTAACTTTCTGTAAGTGCCTTCTGCCAGGAGGGACCTTTTTCTGAAAAAGCCATGCTTAAAATTACCTCAGCTGAAAGTGGAGGCACAAATCTTTCTAACTTCTTTACCATCTGTCATTTCAGAGAGCCTCCTTCCCACTCTCTCAGACTACCCTTGATGAGCTGCATTGTAGGAACTCAGAAAACCATTGCAGAGGATGCAGCTTCTTTCCTTTATGGCTTATTTGCATCACAAATAATTTTGCTGTTGTGTTGGCTTTCTGGAGAGGAACAGGAGTGTTTTCATCTCCACATTATTCACGTCAATATCACTTAAAGAAAGAAAAATCAGTGAAAGTGTGTTGCATTTTCAGGAATTCTTTGTTGTATTGTAAATAAACATATTCAAATGCACTTGCTGTTGCCAGAATTTTCTGTTGCGTTTTTAAGGACTATAATAGCTCAGCCTAATTTTTTTTATAATTGCTGATACTAAAACATTGTTTCTGGTAAGACCATGAATTAAAAACTACAAATGAACAAATGTATCTTTATTTAAAAATGTAGCCTAAGCATATTAGCACTTATATTTATATATATTCAGAACTTACTCTCTAAAAGGTAGACTGAAATGTTGGTGAGAATGTGTTGCAGTTCAGCTAATGGGTGCAAAATTGTTCTACTGTGGTTTGTTTACATGAACAGTTGAATATTAATACATTTATTCACTTCTGTTTCCCCTTTCATATATTCTTTGAATTCCAAACCTGCATGAGGACCTATATCTTATAAAATATTTTAAAACAGGGGGCAATTTTAAGAGCCCATTTCTGAGAAAAGTTATTAAGAAATGAAGCAAGAAAGAGATTCATAGCTATAAACTTTATGTGCAATTTTATGAATATTTTGAAGAAATATTGAAAATGTGGAAAGAGGAAGGGGAATAATCATTTATCTTTGTGAAATAAGTTTGTAGTGTGTTTAAGTAGTATAACCTCACAGAATTCACTTCAAATATATATAACAACATTTTTAAATTTGATTAAAGTAGAAGACACAGATTTTAGAACTTATAGTTATTAGTGGATAATAATGGAATTTAGTTGTTGTTCTTCACTGACAAATAACGAGAAGGTTTCAATAATTATTTTAACAATGAAGATTAACAAGATTCACAGGTTCTTAGCAAGACTTTAATAATGTGTAAGCCTTGTCATATTTTTTAATAAACACAGTATTTTTAATTATCAACTAGCCACAAAGATTCTTTCAATCACAGTATGATGTCACATTGTTCTATTGCAAAGGAGCTTCACTGTATTATTTTTTCTTGTTCACCTCTTTACAGAAAGGAAGTGAAATGATGCTCAGTGAGGCAGCTCAGAGATGCTACTGTCTCATTGCCTGTTGCCCATCTTCTCTGTTTTCTTGGCCAGTGAATATGAGAGAACTGTTAATGATCATCCAATTAGTTAATATTTGGCTAATTGGATCATAGACTATGAAATTTCCAGAAAAATGAGAGAACAGGATGAAAACATTATTACAGAACAAACTTGTTTCCAAGCTACCCACTCGGTCACATACATTAAATTCTGGTTCAGCTCACTTCAGCACTAAAAGAGTTCTTAAGAAAAGCCTCTTAGTTGACAAGAGGATCTGTGAAAATGGAGAGGAAAGATCTTGATTATCACATGAGCAGAAGAAATGATGAATCAAAATGTTATTCTGTGATTCTCTCACTGGAACTGAAAGTGGCATGCATGCATGCTTTTCTGATGTGGTGCAAGTGAAGCAGTGTAAGAAAGAAAACTCCTTCCATTCAGTTTACTGACATTAAGGATCTTTAACTTTCTTCTGGGACATTTTCTCATCAGTTTGCAGAACACAAGAAAGTAATATGCAGAAGCCAAAAAAGAAAACTAGGGAATGTAAAGGTTCGTTCCTCTGGAGAAACAAAACAACAATATTTTCTCTTACGTATATCATAATTTCTATTCACATGCATCTCATCTACCTTTACTATGACAAAGAATGGCTTGGAGCAGAAAAAATGAGGAAAGAGATTCTAGAGCAGAGGTTACAGACTTTTGACTTGATTCATGTATTTGGCTTTAATTTTTATTACTATAAGTCAATATTGCCAGTCCTAAAATCTCTCCCTGGTTTCCCTGGATAGGGATGACCTCAGGCTTTTCTTATCCTTTTAGCAATAATACTACTTGGGAAAAAATACCTTTATTTCATAAGTAGCATATAGAGTGCAGTAGGGGGAAGTTTACATAGGTTCAAGCAAACAGAAAATGAGCCTTTTGATTTGTTAACACATGAAGACCAGATGTCTTCCTTTACAAGAACTGATGCTGACTTTTTTCTCTTGTTATTGGGAAGTCCAACAGACATATCTGAACAGTATCACCAATACTACATCTATGTCAGTTGTTTCAAGTGACTGAAGCCCCAAAAGTACTTTAACTAATGTTGTTAGATCTTCACTGTTCCTCACTCAGCAGACTTTGACTCTTTTTAATTAGTAGCATGTATAAAGTACTCATCATAGTAAAGACATACAAAATCACTGCTGTCACTCTATTTTGACTTTTCACAGGAGAAAAGATCAAGAAGATGCCCAACAGAAATTATAATGAAATAAAAACATTTGCTGAGGAACATTTCCTTGCTTTAACCTGCTAGCTCCTGAAAAGTAGACCCTGAGCTATGTTATCTAATGTTTCATATGTGTTCTGACCACCCATAGCCATTTACTGCAAACTGTGATTCACAAGTTGTTATCACAGAATCATAGAATCATAGAATGGTCCGGGTTGAAATGGACCATAATAATCAAATAGTTTCAACCCCCCTGCTATGTGCAGGGTCGCCAGCCACCAGACCAGGCTGCCCAGAGTCACATCCAGCCTAGCCTTGAATGCCTCCAGGGATGGGGCATCCACAACCTCCTGCGGCAGCGTGTTCTAGTGTGTCACCACCCTCTGAGAGAAAAACTTCCTCCTAATATCAAACCTACACCTGCCTTGTCTCACTTTAAAACCATTCCCCCTCGTCCTACCACTGTCCACCCTTGTAAACAGCCATCCCCCCTCCTGTTTATACACTCCCTTCAAGTATTGGAAGGCCACAGTGTGGTCTCCCCAGAACCTACTCCAAGCTAAACAAGCCCAGTTCCCTCAACCTT
>PPHD01007359.1:521-23187 GCA_002909625.1 Bambusicola thoracicus
TTTTTTTTTTTTTTTTTTTTAGTTTAAAACTGTTACCCCTTGTCCTATCACTATAGTCCCCATCTTTCCTGTAGGTTTTAAGTACTAGAAAGCTGCAGCGAGGCCCCCTGGAGCCTTTTCTTCTACAGACTGAACAAGTCCATCTCCCTCAGCCTGTCTTCATAGAAGAGGTGCTCCAGCCCTCAGAGCATCTTTGTGGCCCTCCTCTGGATCCCTTCCAACAGTCCTATGACTTTCTCGTGTCGGCAGCCTCAGGCCTGGACGCAGTACTGTAGATGGAACCTCAGGAGGTCAGAGTAGAGGGGACAATCACCTCCTTCTCCCTGCTGGCCTCCCTCTGTTAATGCAGCCCAGGATACTGTTGGCCTTCTGAGCTGCAAAAGCACACTGTTGGCTCACATTCTGCTTTCTGTCTATCAGAACAGCCGAGTCCTTCTCTACAGGGCTGCTCTCAATGAGTTCACCTCCCAGCCCGTTCTCACATTTAGGATTGCCCTGCCCAAGTGACACACGCTGCACTTGGCCTTGTTGAACCTCATTGCGTTCTCATATGCCCATTTTTCAAGTGTGTCCAGGTCCCTCTGGTTGGTGCCCCTCTCTTCTACTGTGGCAACTGCACCACTCAGCTTGGTGCCATCGGCACACTTGCTGCGGATGCACTTTATTCCATCATCAGTGTCATTAATAGCGATGTTAAAGAGCACCGCTCCCAAGATGGACCCCTGGCAGACACCATTTGTCACCGGCCTCCACCTGGACACAGTTGTTGATCACAACTGTCTGGACACAGCCATCCAGCTAATTCCTTCTCCACACTTCGAATCTGTACCTCTCCACAGCAGAGACGATCTTCTGATTTTTGAAACGATACAATTGCCACAGCTAAAATCACCAGAAAAAAAAAAACAAAACAACAATATCCATTTATGAGTTGTAGTTGGATATCTGTCAGCATCTGACTCCCTTAGGACTTAGAGATTCCACAGAGCAACACCACTCCTTGTTACTGCCGCTGCTTTCTTTCCACGTAAGCAGCCCTGCTGGGCAGACCAACACTTTCCACAGTGCTCTCTACGCCTGAAGCGTTCGCTCACGCCCGTCTTGGCTTCCAGCAGGGCCCGCGGGGCGGATCGGGAGCTGGCCCGGAACGGCGGACCGTCGGAACCCCGGCACGGCGGCGGCGGTGTGGCGGCGGAGAGAGTTGGGAGCAGCGCGCAGCGATGCCGCCCCCCCGCGCAGGGCATTGTGGGTGCAGAGCGGATGCCGCTGCGGCTTTCGGCGGTTCTGTTAAAATGGCGCCGTAGGCAACGGCCCAGCGTGCAGCCGGCTGCTTGCACGGGGCGGCCGGCACCGCCTCTCCGCCTGCCTCCTTGCCCGCCGCCGCTCGCCACCGCCCCGCTTTTCCGTCCTCCTGGGCGGCGATGGCGACTCCGGACCAAAAATCTCCCAACGTTCTGCTGCAGAACCTCTGCTGCCGCATCCTGGGCAAGAGCGAAGGTAACGGCTTTCCCCGGCGCTGGGCCGCCGGGACCGTTAGGGCGGGGGCCGCGTTCCGCTGCCTCCTCTCCGGCCTCAGCTCGGGGCCGCTGTGTTGGTGCGGCGGGAGGGAGCCTCGGCCGCTTGCGTAAGTTGTGTGTGGTGCAGCCCAGGCGATGGCTCCGCTCTCGTTGGCGGGGAGGCGGAAAGGGAGAGGTGCGTCCGCTCGTCTGCTCTTCGAGTTGCTCTCTTTGTGAGAACTGCCCCCGATTCGTGGCCTTTTCGTGGTAGCTTTTTCCTTGGGCGAGAGATGGCCTTCTCTTGTTAGTAGCTCTGAAGTCCGGTATGTTCTTTTCCTCCTTTTGTGCCACTGTCTTCTGGAAAGTCACCCCGGGTTACCTTGAGGTGTTTGCGTGACAGCAGTGAACAACTTTGAACTGACTCAATTCCTGCTCCTTGAAGTACAGAAAGCAAGAGACAATGTCTGAGTGTACCCCCCTTCTTCCCCTCTCCATGCTTTCAGAGGTCTGCGTTCAGTTACCCTCTGCATTGTGCGTTTGAATCTCTGAAACCATAAATTCCCATTTCCAGAACTGCCAGTCTGTAAGAATTCGGCGTCAGGAATTTCTGGTGCGGATCTTTTCTCAGCTCCTACTCTTCCCCAGCCTCCTTCACATCAATGTTAGCTTACAAGCTGTGTAGCGCCTCTTGTGCTTTTATGTAATCGCATTTATTTTAGGCTGGTTATATATTAAAAGGTATTTCACAGCAGCCTTCCATTCAAAGATACTGTTACAGCTTTTATTTGGAAGCCCGTTTTCACTTCAGTTATTTGGAAGATGTGTTATTATACGACTGGTGTATATGTTTGCATGCAAGTGCACTTTAGCTTTTTCACTGCCTAAAATCTGAAGTTATTGCATCGATTCTACCTAAGACTATTGTTATTTTTAACGTATTGGGGTAGCAGTACTCTCTTTGAGGTCATTATTTCTATACTGTTAATAATATAGTGTTGCTGGGTCCTGTTTTCCTGATGACTTTTCTTTAGTTGTGAGAGGAACTGCGGCCTAAGCTCCAGTCTAGGATTGTTTCTTGATGCTGAGTATCTTATTTAGGCCTATGGCACAAAGGGCACGAGAACAGAAAGCTCCATGCTTACCACTCGTGGTGTGAGTATTGGGAAAAGGTGGGATGCTTCTACTGACTTTGGATGAAGCTTTAGTTCCTATGCATTTCCTTGTCTTCTGAGGGGAGCGTTAATTTCATCTGCAAGCAGTACTTGCAGAAAGCAAGGAAGAGAACGCAGGTATTATTTAAGGAAACAAGTGTTGAATCTAATCCAGTATGTTTGGGTTCCACTTGTGTGAGTAAAATGTTTTGTGTACTTGATGAAGTGAAAGGAAATTCTGCCCAAAATCATGGCAGGCTGCCATATGCTGCTTGCAAGCCCACTGTGTCTGCTCACTTATCAGAGGATTTGCAGGATTTATTAAAATATTGACTAAAAATTGTGTGGACTCTCCCCTATCTTTTCTGTTGCTGTAGTTCTTTGCGCTTGGCAGGTAGGAAGCCCATCCTTATTTGCTCTTTTTCTTGTGGTACAGGAGACTCAAGCACTTCTGACATAAAGTTTCTCAGGGAACAGTCAGCTGTTGTCTGTTAGTTGGCCGTCAGCCCAGCTATTGGTACACAGTTCAGGGGGACTGTAATACAAAGTCTCTGTGGAAGAAATCCCAGTCATGAAAGGTGTTCAAAGGTGTTTTTCTTTTTTTCCTCTTGCGCATTTCCCCTGAATCTTCTTTTCTTTCCTGGGTCCAAGGGACAAATTGAGACAATAAGGGAACTGTGTTGCTGCCAGTATCCTCTGTGCTGGAGTATCAGGTGTGTGTGCCCCCAAGGGAGCAACCAGTAGCGTCTTGTTGTTCAAGCTTTTAACTCAATTCCTTTCAGCACAGGAAAAGAGGCTTAGCTACTTAGGAGATTGAACTTCAAATTCCTGTAAGAAGTTTTTTTTTTTTTCTTAAGAAATAAACTAGTAACAAGAAGCAAAAGCTAAGTGCAGACAGTCATCTTTATGCACTTGTGTAGTTATCCTGCTGTGAACTTGGCTTGAAATTCTAGCTTTTGGTACCCTCCTAGAATAAGCACTCTAATGAAGAACAAGTTATCAAAGTAATTGGGTAAAAATGTTGTGGACTAATAATAGAAAGGAGCTGAGATGATCTAATGGATCTTCCTGCCTGTGCATTCCCTGGATCTTTGTGTACTTCAGAGGGCTTCATCTGCATGGCTGTGTTTATGTTATATATTTTTTTAGTGCTTATTTGCTGTTATGTTCATGTGGAAGCCATGGCATCAGCAGGAGCTGAACGATTCCACTCATATAACAGATGTGGGAGTGTGCTGTAGTTGATGTGGGTGATGACATCCATGTGTGCAGCCTGCAGTGCTGTGCTTGAAGCCTTCAGCAAGTCTTGAGTCCCTTAACTGCTGGATGTTCTCTAGCTCCTGCCTGTGACCATAGTGTCACAATATTCCAAGTTGGAAGGGACTCGCATGTATCGCTGAGTACAGCTCCTGCCTCCACACAGCACTGCCCTGCATTCAAACCCTGTGTCTGAGAGTGGTATCCCAGTGCTCCTTGAACTCTGGCATTCGGGGCCATGTCCACTGCCCTGGGCAGCCCGTTCCATGCCCTCTGGCCTCTGGTGCAGCCCCTTTCCCTAACCCCCTGCTGCCCCTCCCCTGACAGCTCCATGCCGTTCCCTCGGCCCGGTCGCTGTCACGGAGAGCAGAGCTCAGCACTGCCCTCTGCTCCCTGTGAGGAGCTGCAGCTGCCATGAGGCCTCCCCTCAGCTCTTCTGTGCTGAGCACACCCAGGGGCGTCAGCTGTTCCTCACTCACCTTGTTCTTTCAGACCCTTCCACACCTTTGCAGCCCTCCTTTGGATCCTCTCTAATATCTGTGTGTCCTTTTTGCACTCTGGTGCCCAAAACTGTGCCCAGTACTTAAGGTGAGGCTGTGTGATGTCCTGTGAGGCCCACTCATTGAAAATCCATGTTGAAGTGAATTTGTGTTAGAATGCAGTGTGACCACAAGAGGTTCCCAGTGGCAGATCTGCCACTCTTGGTCCACTTCTGAGACCATCTGCTATATGGATAGCTTCCTTTGTTTCCAAGGGATGAGAGTTTCCTGCATAGGGCTTATTATTGTTTTCAAGCAAACGGAGGTATTCAGTTTTCATTCATTTTTCCTGCCTGGGGACTCCAGCAGTTAGACAAGGTTGCATGCTGCTCTGTGAGTGTGAATTTAATGTTCCTGACAAAGCTTCATGGTCTTGGCTGTCTTTCAGAAACCTCTGGGAAGTCTTGGGCAGGCCTACTTTGTACACTGCTATACTAGGATGACAGTTGTAAGAGCTCCTAGTACATCAGATAGTACTGTAGTTCCTAGTCTATAATAGGCTATGCCTATTTGGTTTTGAATCGTAAGATTTTTATATCCCAGACTCCTTTAGTGCTTCTGAAGGTGAGCATGCCCTAGATGGTGGTATTTGAGTCTTCAGGCAGCAGTTTGCTATCTAGAGTCTGCACTATGGTCTTAGTTTAGTATGTATAATCTCAGAGGTTTTCTTATTGCATTTTTATTATTTAAGCTCTGATCTATTGGCATAAATGTTTAATTTTCATGGGAGAGAGAACAGAGTTACTTAAAAAATTGAGATGGGGGTTGAAGTACATACAACTTAAGCTAATGCAAGTTGATAACTTAGAAAAAAATCATAGCAAGGGGTTCCAGGCAGACTGTCTGCCTATGTTCACTGGTAAGTCAATGGGACCATCCTTAAATCTGTGCATGGGCAATGCCACAGAGTTGAAGAATAGTCCTGTTTCCTGTTCTGTCCTTAAAACTTCATCCTGTCACTGGTGAGAAGAGACTAACTCCACACTCACTGCAATTACCTTTCAGGTATTTAAAGAGCACTAAGGTCTCCCCTCAGCCTCCTTTTTCCCCAGACTAAACAGCCTCAGTTCCTTCAGTCTCTCCTCATAGGGCGTATTCTCCAAGCCCTTCACCAGCCTTGTTGCCCTTCTTTGGACCTGCTCCAGCACCTCAGTGTCTTTTCTGTGTTAAGCTGCCCGAAACTGAATGCAGTAGTTGAGGTTGGGCCTCACCAATGCTGAGTACAGGGGCAGGATGACTTCCCTAGTCCTGCTCACTGCACCATTCCTGATAGAAGCCAGGATGCCATTGACTCTTTTGGCTACCTGAGCACACTTCTGGGTCATATCCAGCTGACTGTCCATCAGTACACCAAGGACCCTTTCCATCAGGTAGCTTTCCAGCCACTCTTCCCCAAGCCTGTAGTATTGTCTGGGGTTGTTGTGACCAAAATGCAAGACCTGGCACTTGGCCCTATTGAAACTCGTACAATTGACCTTGGCCCATCAATCCAGTCTATCCTTGTCCCTCTGTGGTGCCTTTCTCCCCTCAAGCAGATCAACCCTCCCTCCCATCGTGGTGTCGTCTGCAAACTTACTGACAGTGCACTCAATCCCCTCATCAAGATCATTAATAAAGATGTTAAATAGAAGCGACCCCAGTACTGAGCTCTGAGGACACAGCTTGTGACCAGCTGCCAACTGGATTTAACTTCATTGTCCACAGCTCTTAGGGCCTGGCCATCCAGCTAGTGTTTTACGCTGTGGAGCATATGCCCATCCAAACCATGGGCAGCCAGCTTCTCCATGAGGATGTTGTGGGGGACAGTGTCAAAGGCCTTACTGAAGTTCGGATAGACCACATTGACAGCCTTACCTTCATCCACTAAGTCGGTCACCTTGTCATAGAACAAAATCAGGTTTGTCAAATAGGATCTACTGTTTGTAAACCCATGCTGACTGGGCCTGATCCCCTGGTTGACCTTTGGTTGATCCATGATGGCTCCCAAGTTTATCCATTCCATAACCTTCTCTGGAACTGAGGTGAGACTGATAGGTCTGTAGCTACTAGGATCATCTTTCTGGCCTTTTCTGAAGATGGGTGTCACATTTGCCAGTCTCCAGTCCAGTGGGACATTCCTGGATAGCCAGGACTGTCGAAGGATGATGGAGAGTGGCTTGGCAACCACATCAGCCAACTCCCTCAGCACTCTACGGTATGATCCATCCGGCCCCATGGACTTGTGAGCACCCAGCTTTCAGAGCAGGTCCCAAACCATCTCATAATGGATTATGCAGGGCTTATTCTGTTCCCCATCCCTATCTATCAGTGCAAGGGACTGTGTGCGCAGGGAGCAGCTAGTCTTACTATTAAAGACTGAGGTGAAGAAGGCATTCGGTACCTCAGCCTTATCCTGATCCTTGGTCACTGTGTTGCCCTCTGTGTCTGATAAGGGATGGAGATTCTCCCTTGCCCTCTTACTGTTGATATATTTGTAGAGATATTTGTTGTTGTCTTTCACCTTAGTGACTAAGTTCAGTTCTAGCTGGGTTTTGGCCTTTCTAATTTTCTCCCTGCAGAGCTTCGCTACATACTTGTGAGGATTACAGGTTGCTTGCCCCATCTTCCAAGGGTGATCAATAAATGTTCCTTTTGTTCTTGTGTTCCAGCTGAAGACCACTGTTCAGACAGACTGGTCTTCTTCCCCGTCAGCTCGTCTTCTGTGACTTGGGGGTGGTCAGGTCCTGCGCCTTTAAAATAAACTTCCTGCCAATGGTTTATGGGCTGGTTTGGCCCAGTTCCATGACTAATGGTGGGGGAAGGACACCCATGCTATGGACCCATGCCAGGGAAAAGGGTAGAGAGATGGGCCTAAAAACATAACAGGAGCAATGACCTGAGGAGCAACGAACTAATTTACTAAATAACATACTGGAATGCAAAATAACGTGCTGTAATACAATATAATTAGAATTGAAGGTAATAAACCAAATAAAATAAGAGTGTCTGAAAAGCTGAAGGCCTTACTCTAAGTAAGCTGAGGTGATATGGCACCTGCAAGAGAGATGAGTCTGATGGTCAAAAAGATGGGGAGTCTCGTGATCTGTGAACAGCTTTTTTTTTATCTTTCCCTCTGAGTGGAAATGGTAACTGAAGAGCAAACTGTCCTCTGAGAGATGTAGTTCTTTTTCTCTTGTGGATCAGGTTCCTGGATCCAGAGCATTAACACTAACTCCCAATGCACTGTGTGATGTTACAATGTGGAATACTGATAACGAAAAAATCATAAAGCCATGACACTTCCTGAAAGTTTTCCCAGCCTTCCTGGGTTTCCATGCCTTTCGGACCTACCTCCCAAGGGGCTCTCAAATCAAGGTCTGAAGGAGACCAAGTCTGCCCTCTGGAAGTCTGTGGTAGCAGTTCTGTTGACTCCCCTCCGTGGTTCAACAAGGATTGAAAAATCTGTCATTTCATGATCACGTTGCCCCAGATGGCCTCCAACCTTTATATCCCCAAACAGTTAACAAACAGTAGGTCCAGGATTTTGCTTCCCCTTGTTGGCTCCTTTACCACCTTTGTCAGGAAGTTATCTCCCACACACTCTAGGAACCTCCCGGACTGTTCCCTTACTCCTGTACTATAATTCCAGCAGATGTCTGGGAAGTTGAAGACCCCAACAGGAACAAGTGGGAGAGACTTCGAGACCTCACCCAACTGTCTATGAAGTATCTTATCCACCTCTTCATCCTGGTTGGGTGGCCTGTAGCAGACTCCCATGATAATATCAGTCTTATTGGCCTTCGCTTTTATCTGACCCATAAGCTCGGAGCCCTATAATCACTATAATTAATTTCCATACATTCACAGTCTTTCTTAACATAGAGGGCTACATCAGTGCCTTTCCTGCCTTGCCTATCTCTTGAAAAGTTGGTAGCCATCTACCACAGCACTCCAGCTGTGTGAGTCATCCCACCACGTTTCCATGGTGGTGACTATATCGTAGCTTTCTGATCATACAATGGCCTCCAGCTCCTCCTGTTTGTTACCCATGCTGCGTGCATTAGTGTAGAAGCACCTGAGCTGGGCCACCTTTTGGGTGGGATAAGCCCTAATACCCTTTTCACCATACTCAGGTGCTTCTGTAGCCACCAACTTCACACCAGCCCTTGTGTTCTCACTACAAAAAGCTGTGTCCTCCTCCTCCTTCGCCAGGGCACAAGACTGGTGGATCTTACTAGCACATCCGCCTCCTACAAGCACTATCATGTTACATACAGGCTCCTTTCTAGTGAGCATTTTTTGAGCATGTCTTAGATTACAGCAGTGGTGTTTGAGTAGTTTCCAACAGTAGTCATTCAGAACCACGTGTGGATTGTTGCATGTGATTTAGAGTGTCATTGTTTCACAGTGACTTTATAAAGTGTTGAGTGGGTAGAGGCAGCTGGCTAGAAGTGCTAGTGGAAAGAGTTTGCTTTCTTCAAGAAATTAACTACTGTCTGATTTATTTAACTTATTTTAAAAATAATTGTCCTGTAGTTCTAGCTTGCATTCTGAATTGCAGTGCCTCCTCTGAACTACTGGCTTCTTGGAAATATAGTGGCCAAGTTATCTTATTTTTTCTTGAACACCTCCTTTGAATTTCATCTTGTACTGTTTCTCCACCAAATTCTTGTTATGCATTGCTTCTCTGTGCTCCGCTTGTACTTTCTGTGACTTCAAAATGTCATCTGCCTTTGGCTGTAATTCATCTTGAATACCATGTTGTTTGTAGGGAAGTTTAAATGGGTGGGTAGATGGTAGATATTGAATTATTGATAGCTCGCTCTGCTCTAGGGTGAGAGAGTCATGCTGAATTACTTTCTGATGGGAAAGTGTGTACACATATACAGACACGCAGCTATGTATTTTACACTTGCCTGCCATCTTAATGATCTCTGAGGCAATTAAATACGTCTAGTAGTTGTAAATGATGTGATTCTTTATTCCACTGACAGATATCCGAATTAAACTACATTTAAGCACTACAGGTGACGAAGTTATGTTACAGACTCATAAGAAATAATCTGCTGCTGAGGAGCCTTCCGTAGCAATGTGCTCTCCTTGTGTAAGAATTTGGACACTATGAATGAAACAAGAAAAGCTGTGTAAATTATAACGTAAAAAGTCTTTCTATGGTACTTTTGAATTTCCAGTGCAAATCCGTATGTGTATTAGTATTAAATGTGGTCTAGAGTTAAATGTGGAGGCTGGTGGCCCTGCCTGTGGTGGAGGGGTTGGTGCTTGATGCTCCTTGAGGTCCCATCCAACCCAAGCCATTCTATGATTCTCTGATGTAAAGAGTGGATTTCTTTGAACCACAGTTAGTCAACGTAGCAGGCTTAATCTGCAACATTCTTTAATGGAACTGTAGTTTTTTGACTTGAGACCATTCTCAGATGCCTTGTTGGGACAGTATGGAAAAACTTGGCTATGTCTCTGTGCTTTAACTAGTTTTGCTATAGCTAATGTTGACGTAGAAGGTTATTTATGAGCTTTGTTAAAACTTTCCTATTACAGGAAAAAAGCCCTGCTACTTACTGTTGATAGCATATATATTGTGTTTTGATTAGCCTGAGGACTTAAGATTAAATCTCCAAAACTTCTGCCTGGAGATCCTCACACGTTTCTGCTTCTCTCATTATCAATATTCCATTGCAACACAAAGCTAGAAGCAGACGTAGTCTTAAATTCCAGCATCAGAGGGAGATTGGGAAACATGTAAATAGCCAAGCTGATGATTTTTCTTCCATTAGTTAGGAGGTAAGTCCCGATTCTGATATCAGTCTCTCACACAAGCGTGCACAACCAAACAAGAGCAACAACCAAAAAAGCACCTTACAGCTGTGTGTAGCTGTCATCCTGAGTCAGTTCTTATGGAGAAATAAAATTCCATAAGTTGCTGTAAACCTGAAGGGAAAACAAAAGTGTTAAGGTACACGTTCTGTGATACACTGCAGGATCATAAATATGTAGGAAGTCTGTTCAGCCACCAAGGTTATGTCTTTTTTTTTTTTTTTTTTTTTTTTTTTGTGGAGTTCTATTTTAAGTTGTATCTTCTGTAACACCTCAGAATTATTCAGCTGCAGTACTGCCAGCTCGTGCTATTGTTCCTTGTAGCTCTCTTCAGAAATCTCTAGGATCTTTCATCCCCCATATCTGTTCATTCATGCTCTCTGGCTGCAGTCTGGGCAGGAGGTGGTGTCTGCTGTTGCTAAAGCTGTGCTGGCAGACCATAGAGAATGCTTCACTGCTGAGCTTATGAACCCCTCTGAACCCCCTCAGGCAAGGTTATTTGGAGGTATGTTCTCCCAGTCCCCTCATGGAGACCTCAGGGAATTGTTTTTATGTTAATACTTTTTAATTTAAAGGGTGATAAGAGAGGATAGTGGAGGTGGATGTAAAAGTTAATTTCTAAACATTATTTTCCTTAGGAACAATCACAGCGATGTTTTCAATGTGCAGACTGAATTGCGTGACTGTGGCAAATCCTGCACAGCTTTTCAGGCTGTAGGGAGCTGCAGAGCCTCCTGAAGTTTGCTGATGCTCTCTAATAGCTGAGCAGGCCTAAGTGTCTCTTCAGCCAGTGCAGCGTAGGAAGTATTTAATTGTATACGTTTAATTTGGAGAGTGTGTACAGGTGTGTTTGAAGTATTGTTCATCTCCCCCCAGGATAAGCTGGACTTCACTGCCCTCTGGTTTGAAGGGTATCTGAGGAACATAATATAACAGTATCTGATCTAAGCTGAGTATGTTTATGCCAAATTCAGTGACAGCTATGTAATCTTCTGTCTTTAATTTTTTTGCTTTCTTCTTTTTTTTTGTCTTTTAATAATACTTTAGCAGTCTGCTTCATTGGGTTTCCCTTTTTTTTTTTTTTTCAGCTGATGCAGCCCAGCAGTTCCAGTATGCAGTGAGAGTTATTGGAAGCAACTTTGCTCCTACTGTCGAACGGGATGAATTTCTTGTAGCAGAGAAAATCAAGAAAGAACGTACGTGCATCTCTGTTTATTCCTCTGAAGGTGGAACTGTTCTGCCTCACTTACCTAATACTGATTACTGTTGTTACTGCCTGCCCCTGAAAATCTTGTGATGGCAATTCCAAGAATCCCTTAGTTACTCCTCCTGAGTTCAGATGCTCAGTTTGTATTTCCCTTGCTTCTGAACAAGCCATTGACTTTCCATCTTAGCCACCACAGAAATAAAGAGCAATTTATATTACATTTCTTTCATTTTAATATTATTCAGACTTCGTAAGTTCATACTTCTTTTTGGAAGACTGATGTTTTTGAGGTACGCTTTGGCACAATTAACTTCGTGAGCACATATGTAAATCTTAATGAATGAGTATTCTGCGGATGGATGGAATCATTGTTCATGCAACTTACCTGATATTTCTTGCCTTTTGTTTTCCTAGAAGTTTATTTACAACAACCTTCTAAAAGCCACATTAGACTGTGACAGTAAGTTATTGCAGTTACATTCCACTCTGCTCTGTGCTGCTCTGAGTCAAGTGTTGAGCTCTTAATCCCATTGGAGCGTGAGGCATTCTTAAAAAGCCAAGTAATGCTTTCAGCAGATTCTCAGCTCTACAGTAGGATGTTCAGGAGCGGTTACTGATTAAATTAAAGCTTCTATTTGTGCTCAGGAGCTTTGAACATTTGGCCAGGATGATTGAATTAGAATAACTGAAGCCAGTGGTTGTAACCTTTTAAAGTACTTGTGTATTTTTTGCTAATGCAGGGCTTCCATTGCTTACTCACAGACAAATAAGCCCATCAGAATTTCTGTAGATACAGCTGTGAAACCCTGTATTCTACAGTATACACTTCCTGCACGTTGAGTTTCTGTATCTTTTGGCCAGTACTAGACAGCGCTGCAGTGTATACACTTGTTCTGCTGGGGCCTGTTGCCCCAGTGAAGCTGATTATCTCCATCATCCTCCATCTCCCCACATTCAGCTTGTAGGTTGATTTTAGTGGTCATGGGATAACTGACTGGATATATCCCCTACTTCACATTTATTTTGGAGTGGTAGGTGGCTTATTTGGTTTAAAAAAAAAAAAAAAGTAGATGGTAGTGCCTTTTAATACTAATTAGCATTTCTATTCTTTAGCAGCAACTGTTTTATGACTAATGTTTCTTTAATGTTTGCCATACCTTCTTTATACATGACTCTTTCTGATGTAAAGTTGGCTTTCTGAAGATATCTTTAAGCTTAAAAATATTCCTCTGAGCAAAGACTTCTGGTACATAACAGACAGGGTTCAAAACTTTATATATTTATCCTTTATATATTGAAGTTCTTTGACCTTGAAGTTCTTCTTGACCTGGAGCAGGTGGCATTGCTACTTTATTTCTGTATTAGGTAGTGAAAGCAAGAAACAAATGATAATTTTTATAAGTTGCTTTATAGGGTTCTTAACCCATATCTGCTTTCAGTTGCGTGTTAATTCGCAAACCCTACGGAAAGACAAGCTTGATTTTAGGTCTTTTTTTTTTAATGTATCTTTTGTAAATGTCTTTGTTGCTGTAAGAGAAACGGTTACTGCTTACATTGGGTCATATCCCCTGCAAGAAATTTCAAGGGTAGGAATGCACATAATGTGAAAAAACTCTCAGAAGTCTGAGTAAGTAAAGCAAAGCAGTTATGCATCGTTTTGCTTTCTTGATCATGTTTTCCTATTTACCACAAAATATATAGTTTCTGACATGACTATTGTTCTAGTTCTTTTAATCTATATTTATCTCTTTCAGTTGTGCGACAAAGAAGGGAGGCAGATGCTGCTTTGTTTTCAGAACTCTACAGAAAGCTGGGTTCACAGGTAGTGTCTTAAACATGTGAAGAAACTGAAAGCACACTCAAATTCTTTTGATATTATAGAGTTGTTTTTGAATAGTTCTCAGATCATTAACGTCTTTATTTTCCTTTTTTTTTTTTTTTTTTTTAACTGAGAGGATGATTGGACACTGGATCAGGTTGCCAAGGAAAGGTGTGGAATCTCTGTTCTCAGAGATGAATTCAACACCTGGCTAAGCACAGCCCTGGGTAGTCTGCAATATATGGTCTTGCTTTTGAGCAGAGGTATTAAAATAGATGATCATCGGAGGTCCCTTCCAACCTCAACCATTGTGTAGTTTTTGTGAAAAGGTCAAAAATTACAGACCTGTGTGTATATCTTAATTATATATGTATTTACATGTGAAGATATGAGCAGTTTGCTATTAATTAAACTTTTAAAATTGGAACAGAATAAAGGATACAATTTTTGAGTAATTTTAAAAAGCACTTTGTAGGAAAAAATTAGCTTTGTAAAAATAGAAGTGTTTAATTTTTTAATATGTAAGAGTGAAGAATTTTCTCATTTTATGGCAATGTTTTGTAAGTTTCTGCTTTTTTTAGTTAATCTCAGATTTAAACAGTCCTCAGGCTTCTGAGCTTTTAAGTGCTCCAGATCTTTATTGTTCAAGGTTAAGGGCTTGCTGAATTTGATGGCTGTGCTAAAACCAGCATTTATCAGAGAATACTGTCTGTTGTTTTCCTGTTAGCATATAGAAATCCCATGGTTGAGAACAATGAATACTGAATTAAAGAAGGGAAAGATGTGAGGAGAGAAATTTAGCTTAGGGAGGTGAAAAATGAGTGCTGCTAATCTGTTCTGGTTTCTTCATAAAGTTGAATGTTCAGCACAGTAGAATATGCTGAGCTTTAATAAAATAAGACTTCCAGTTGTCATTTGTACACTTGTGGGTTTTTTGTTTTGTATTTTTCCACAAAAAACAAATGAATCATAGAATATCCTAAACTGGAAGGGATACACAAGGATCCTTCAATCAGACTCCTAGTTCTACACAGAAGTACCCAAAATTCAAACCCTATGTCTGCGAGCATTGTCCAAATACACCTTGAATGCTTGGGACCATGCCCACAGCCCTGGGCAGCCCGTTCCATGCCCACCGCCCTCTGGTGCAGCCCCTTTCCCCAACCCCCAGCTGCACCTCCCCTGACAGTCCCATGCCGTTCCCTCGGGCCCTGTCGCTGTCAGAGGGCAGAGCTCAGCGCTGCCCCTCTGCTCCCTGTGAGGAGCTGCAGCTGCCGTGAGGACTCCCCTCAGCTCCTCTGCTCTGCGCTGAGCAAACCGAGGGGCCTCAGCCGCTCCTCGCACACCTTGCTCTACAGACCCTTTTCTTTGTTGCCTTTCTTTGAATGCTGTCTAATAGTTTTGTCTTTCTTATACTCTGGTGACTGAATGTGCTCCCAGTACCTCAAGGTGAGGCAGTGCAGAGCAGGACAGTTCCTTCCGTTACCCAGCTAGCAGTGCTGGGCCTAGTATTTTTCTGTATAACAAATTGCCCTAATTTTTATTTCAGCTTCAAACTTTTGAAGTGTCCCTTAAGAAAGGTGATGAGTAAAGTGGATAAAAGGCTTCTTTTCTAAAAGAACCTTTGAAGAAAAGGTTGTTAACTGCTAGCAGTTGTACCACAAGTTTGTTGTCTTTTCTTTTGGTGTGAGATGCAAGTCCAAGGTGTTTTAAATGGTGAAGTATGAAGGAATACCAGCAGAAGTTCAACTCTTTATAATAGTCTTTCTTAGTAGCTACAGATTTTAAATTGAGTATGCTTGTTGATTTTAGAGCAGGTGAGAGAGTTCATCCATTTAACACAGTGGAGAAAGTTCATATAGTACTATTGTGGAATCTACATTGCACATTCCTGGTTTACTCAAGGTTAATCTTATTTGTATGGTAAAGTTATTTATACGTGCACAATACAGTTGACTGGATGACTTAAAAACAACAACAACTATTGAGAGTTATGGCCAACTTGTATTTTGTTTGTTTGTTTTTGAAAGGGCATTTTGAAAAATAAATGGTCAATACTCTACCTCCTGCTTAGCCTCAGTGAAGACCCACGTAAACAGTCTAACAAGGTAAGCGAGGAGACATTGTTAGTTTTGAGAAACAGTAAATCTATGTTGTTTAATTGATACGTCACAGAGCTGCTATCTTTCGGTCTCCCACACAAGTGTTTGCATTTGTATAAATTAAGAGCTGTTTATCACTTGTAGCCTGACTTGTGACTTTGCTGGATGGTTTTACTTTCTGGTTGGTGGTGTAATGTCTGTTCATGTGCTAGTAAGTTTGAAATGGAGTAAGAAGAAAATTCCGTCTTTGGTTGCAGCTCTGTTAGCACCAAAGTACTTTTCCAGCTATTGCTAATGACAATTCACAGGGAAAAATAAGCTGTATTTCTAGAGGGACTTTCCCTCACAATCAGGGACAGGGACTTGCTCTTTTGTCTTAATTGTAACAAAATTATTTTCTTTGCGTAATGATGATCTTCAGTTCTTTTTTTGTATTCTTGAATGTTGCAGTGCAATTAAGATGTGACTTGTGACCATTCATGTGTCTTTCCTTTTTTCCAAATTGCTTTTCAGGTGTCAAGTTATGCCACACTTTTTGCTCAAGCGTTGCCACGGGATGCTCACTCGACTCCCTATTACTATGCCAGACCTCAAAGCCTTCCACTGAATTACCAAGACCGCAGTGCTCAGTCTGCCCAGAGCTCTGGCAGCATGGGGAGCAGTGGGATCAGCAGCATCAATTTGTATGCCCTAAATGGCCCAACACCAACTCCACAGTCACTCCTTCCAGGGTAAATTAAACCTTTCTTTTTAATAAATAGGTTTGAGGAAGACTGGCAATGAGCTGCTTATTCTTCCTTTTCGAGTTTTTTTTGTTTTATTTTGTTTGCCCTCTCTGCCCCATTCTCTCCAGTTGTATCCCATTCGGAATTCCTCTGTAAGTGGAGTTATTCAGCTGAATGTTTCTGAATGTCAGGTGCTGTTATATGATGATCTGAAGCTGTAATTGGCTGTCCAAGTGTATTTATTTGTAAACTTCAGTCCCTACTGCGCAGCTGATGTTTTACTGAATCTACTCTTGGATTCTAATGCCAGATCTTGTCCTAAGCGTCTTAGTTTGTTGAAATCCTTTAAAATCACCTTTATTTTTCTCCTGTAAAAAACAAAACAAAACAAAACAAAAAAACTTCTTAAGAGCTCTTGTAAGGCAAGTTATTTTTATGAAGTGAGTGTCCCTCTGCCAGTGCTGAAATAGTAAACTTGATGTTTACCATTTTCAAGTCAAGATCTGGCTCTTGGGCGTGTTCTCAGCAACTTGGATGCTATACTAAAACAATGTTGCATCTTGTGTGGACAAGTTTTCTTGCTTGTTCTTATATACCCAGGCCTGAAGTTCCAGCTTGTAGTGCAGATATTTCTCCCGGTATTTACCAATATACTACTGAACAGGCCAGTAATGAGGCTGGTGTCTCATAGAATCATAGAATGGCCTTGGTTGCAAAAGGACCATAATGATCATCTAGTTTCAACCGCCCTGCTATGTGCAGGGTTGCCAAGCACTAGACCAGGTTGCCCAGAGCCGCATCCACCCTGGACTTGAATGCCTCCAGGGATGGGGCATCCACAACCTTCTTGGACATCTGAATTCTTCAGAGAAAGTACTGAACTCTACAGAGAAAGTAGCACTGAGCAAAAGAGATGGTACTGACTTAGCTATGACTGTTTCATCTAATGTGTTAGATTGAAAGGTAGACTAACCTTTTAGTCAGTCTACAGCTCTGAACCTCAGGGCAGGAATTCGAACTGTTTGGTGATTTCTTGCATATGTTGTGTACACACAGCAGGAAGTGATGGAGAAACTTGAGGAGACAAAGCTTCTTTCAGCTTTTCTTCCTAACCTGTTGGATTGACCTGATCTAGCAGATAAGGACCCAGCTAGTTGCTTACTCACAGCCCCCACTCCTCAAAGCAGGACAACAGGAGGAAAAGTTGTGGGTTGAAGTAAAGGCAGTTTAACATGAGAATCAAAGCTGTACATGCTTCACCTTCTTCTAAGGTGAAAATCTTGTTGTAGTGTGTTAGTTACTTTTCATACTGTATGTTTTAAGATGACTGATGATAAAACTAACACTTAGCTCTTCAGCAGCAAGAGATTCTTCTTAGCCTTTCAGATGGCTTTTAATATTTCTGATTCATAGTGGCTACTGGCTAAGTTGGCTAGCAAGGAGACTTGAAAGGGGAAGTCTTGTAGAGTTTCTGGTAAAGACACAAAATAGGTGGATTCTTTTCTGTCATGTCAGCTCAGGATTTCAGGTGAAATTTGCTTTTTGAGTACAGCATACTGAGCTAACAAGACAGTACACATCACTGATAGATGAAGTCTTTTCTAAAATGTTTAAATTTGCAGATACTGATTACTGTTATGATTGCATGTTCATTGCTGATGTTTTCCTTAATAAAGAAAAAAATGCTTATTGGGTACTTCCAAGATAACCACAAATAGCAGTGGAAAACTGCTCAAAGGAAGTGAGGTTTTATTTGAATCCTGCAATTACTGAAATGTCTGTACCAGTGTCCTTTTGCTGCAAATTCTTTTTTCCTGATAACTTAGGAAGTCCAGTTTTGAGCCCCTCACTGTAAGAAAGACATTGAGGCCCTGGAGCACGTCCAGAGGAGGGCAACAAAGCTGGTGAGGGGTCTGGAGCACAGGCCTTGCGAGGAGCGGCTGAAGGAGCTGGGATTGTTCAGTCTGGAGAAGAGGAGGCTCAGGGGAGACAGGGTTCTGCACCTGGGATGGTGTAACCGAAGAGCCCAGTACAGGCTAGGATTTGTGTGGCTGGGAAGCAGCTTTTCTGAAAAGGACCTCTGGGGTCCTGGTGGACAATATGATGAACATGAGTCAGCAGTGTGCTGCTGCAGCAATGAAGGCAAATCAGATCCTGGACTGCCTCTTCAGGGCCATTACCAGCAGAGACAGAGGTGTGATCGTTCCACTCTACTCTGCTTGTCAGACAGCACCCAGAGTGCTGTGTCCAGCTCTTGTACCTAGAGTTCAAAAAATAACAGACTGGATAGGATCCACAAAGATGATCAAAGGGCTGGAGGACCTGCCTTATGAGGAAAGACTGAAGGAGTGAGATCTCTTCACCCTGGAGAAGAGAAGGCTTGCTTGTGACCTCATCACAGTGTTCCAGTACTTAAAGAGTGGCTTCAGAGAGGATGGAGGTGCTCTTTACAGGAAGCCACATGGAGAGGACTCTTGAGCTGCTGATACAAGTTGCGGTGGGGGAGATTTCTTCTTGATTGAAGATGAGAACGACCAATCACTGGAACAGCCTCCCTGGGGATATGGTAGAATCCTCATCACTTAGTTTTCAATATGCAATTGGATGAGGTGCTTAGTAACCTCATCTGGGCTCCCTCTTCTCATGAAAGATTGGACCTACTGGTTTTGAGATCCCTTCCATTCTGGGCTGTTTTATGTTTCTATAATTCTAACTCAGCATTCAAACAAATTTCCTAATGGTTTGAGTGAGCCAAATATTCAAAGTCCACTGCAGATTGAATCAAGTCTCACACAGTTTTTAGTATTCATAAATACTTGGATAGAGTGTTTTTTAGAAGACGTTATTTCTTCCGTGCCTTTTCTGAGTTCAGTTTTCTTTTGAGACAGTATTAGGCATGTTGAAGTGCTATTATTGGCAGCCACTGCTTTTTAATCAACCAGTGGCACAAGTACGTGCCACGTGGAATATTCATGGGGCTCACTATGACTGCGCATGTGCTATGGGTGTGAGAGGCAAAGTCAGCAATGTATTGCACCCTCCCTGTGTCCCCAGTCCAGGCCTCTTGGCTGGGCAGAGATGCCACTGTGATGATGTGGCAGCAAGGGATGGACTGCAGGTTGGGCATGCCCGCTGTAGTGGGTGTATTCTATAGACAGTCTCATCTGGAGAAAGTAGATAAGACCTTCTTCAGACATCTGGAAGCGGCCTTAAATTTGCAGATCTTGGAGGGCTTTAACCACCCCAATATCTCATGCAGGGGCTGTTCGGTGGGGAGCAAACAACCGAGAAAAGTTCTGGAGTGCATTGATGATACCTTTCTGATGCAGGTGATCAAGGTGCTGATGGGAAGAGATGCTTTGCTGCACCTGAATTTTTTTTTTTTTTTAAGGCAAGGAAGAAGAGGTTGGAGATGCAGAGATTGGGGACAGTCTTGGCTTCAGTGACCACGCAGTAGTGGAGTTCAGGATCGTGGAGGAGAAGAATTGGGGAAAACAGCAGGAGAATTGGGGAAAACAGCCCGGGACTTCAGGAGAGGAGGCTCTTACCTCTTCTGGGGCCTGCTTGGGAGAATTGCATGAGAGATACCTCTAGATAAAAGAGAGATTCAATAGAACTGATTGATTTTTGAGGATCACTGCCTTCAAGCAGTGATGGAATGGTCCATCGTGACAAGAAGGAAACAATCAGAGGTGGCAGGAGCCCTGTATGGATCAACAAATTGCTCCTGCAATAAAAATCAGACATAAAAAAAAAAATCATACTGAGTTTGGAAACACACCAAAGGTACAAGCAGTGGCACATGAGCCTGAAAGCAATCTAAAAACATTGCCTGAGTGTGCGGGGAAAGCTAGAGCTCACCTTGTGTGGTATGTCGAGGGCTGTAAAGGCCAAGAGTAAAGAATTTCACAAAGTATGTTATCAGTGGAAGGTGTCTAGGCAAAACTCGGACCTTTCTTTGCTTTAGTCTATGCTAGTAAAACTGGCCTTCAGTAATATTAGGATTCTGAGACACTTGAGAAAGTCTCCATTGCTCCAGGTTTACTTTTGGCAGAATGTGATCAAGGTCTATGGGACCTGACAGGATACATCAGTAATGGTTGAGGGAGCTGGCTGCTATTCTTGTAAGGCCATTCTTGGTAAAGGGTAAATTGGGAGAATCCTGGAAGAAAGCAAATGTTATTTTTTTCAGGAAGGAGGATCCTGTGAAGTACGGGCTGGTCAGCTTCACATCAGTACCTGGGAAGGTGATGCAGCAACTCATCCTGAAAAGCATTTCTAGACGTGAGGGGTGCGAAGGGGAATGGAAATAGTCATCACTGACTTGTGAGGGGAAAATAATGCTGGACTGAACTCACAGCCTTTTGTGATGACTGATTCGGTGAACAAGAGGAGGGTGATGAACTCCTCTTTGTTTATTTCAAATAAAAGCTGTATCACCTGCTGATCTCAAAGGATTGGAGTCAGTGATATCAAGTCAAGCTGGAGCCCAGTCACTAATGGTGTAGCCCAGGGGCTGGATCCCACTTAGGAGATTGGGATGGTGTGCATCCTCAGAAAGTTTGCAAGATGATACAAAATGGAGTGGCTGATTAAAGAGGTGATTCAAGTACCATTCAGAGGGACCTGAGTGGCTCCAGAAATAGTCTGACAAGAGGAGCACTTGACATGTGAGGAGAGGTTGAGAGAGCTGAGACTGTTCAGGCTGGAGAAGAGAAGATTCAGGGAGCTTTCACCAGTGTGTTATTACCTGACCAGGGGAGCAGAGAAGACTGAGCCCAGCTTTTCTGAATAGAACTCATGGAAAGGGCACCACTTGTGACTTAAGAAATCCCACTTAGGCATAAGGGAAAAGCCTTTCACTGTGAAATGGGAGTAGGGGTGGAAATATGTATTGTGAAATGCTAAGAAAGGGTTGTCCGGAGTGGTTTTGTAGTCTCCATAATTGAAAATATTAAAGTCTGACTGGACAATGGCCCAGGCAGCCTCCTATACTTGACCCTGCTTTATGCGGGGCGGAGGTTGAGTAGGTGATGTCCAAAAATCCCTTTTAACTTTCAGCATTCTGTGATCCTGATGCAGTATAGGAACGTACGTCAGTGGGATTATTTCATTTATCTCCCTGCTTAAGAATATTATCAGAACCTATGCTGTTCCTCACCTATTCTTGGTCTTACCATTTTACAACAATTTCACTGTTCTCTCCTTAGGCCTGTAGCTTAAAACTCTGATCGGATTGTTCTGTGAGCATCTTTCCTCTTGTACTTCTGTTCATACGTGTTAACCTTTGTGTCTTGATGTACATTCTTGTTGAACTGTAACAGGCTAAATTCAGTATCGTACTGTTGAGGTGTTGGAAATGCTGAACACAACAGAGTTGTTGTGTTTTGGAGGCTTTGTTCTTGTTCATTAGTTAAGTACTATGCTTGGCCTTACCATGAATTATGGTGCAGGGAGTGAGGGAGCAAAAGCATTCCGTGCCCTCAGGCTCAGGGTATCCTTTATATTTTGCATATGCCAAACTAATTGATGAGTATAGAGTCAAAGTTTGAAGATATTTCTTTCTTTTGTCCTTTTAGACAATCCTATCAAGCTCCAGGTGTTGGAGATTGCCTCCGTCAGCAATTAGGGTCACGTCTTGCGTGGACTCTAACTGCAAGCCAGCCGTCTTTACAAAGCACTACCTCAAAAGGCTTTTCAAATGCTGTCTCACGTGGCGTACCAAGGTCAAGGCGAGAAGGAGATACAAGTGGTAAGCACAGATGTGTTTAGCTTTAGTTTAGCTTAAAGTTAGCTTTCTAAATTTGAAGTAATTTTGTTACTAATTGCCACCAGCATTTTAAAAATGTTTTTGAAATAGCTTTGTAGCATGTTGAATGTTACAAGGAGCTTTTCTAAAATGTATTTTATAGAAGCATAGAAGTAAATATGCAATAGGGTAGTCTACGTGGCCTCAGTATCTTTGGTTGGTTTTAATTTGTCTTTCCCATATGTGGTTTGGTGAGATGTTTTGGTCTTCTGACAAGACTGTGACTTCATTGCAGTGTTTGTCAGAATCAAGTGATCATAGCTGCATTCTTGGTCACTCTAGTGTGGATGAAAAGATGCTTTGCTTTTAGGAAGTCAGAACAACAGATCAACTAATAGAACTTGCTGAAATATACCGTATCATTTGTGATTCTGTATTTCAAAACTTGGAAATGTGCATTTGAATATAGAACTTTTAATCCTATTCTTTTCTTTTAAATTAGTTGGTATTTATAGTAATTGTAATTGAAGAAGTTAACAAAAAATATTGTCAATAAAATTAAAAATAGATACGCTTTACCATTTTAGTTCTTTGGCTGTAAACTTGAAGCTGATGTCTAAAGGATGTATTCTGAAGTTACAGGAGTGTAACAGGATAAATTGTTCAGCAGATCATCTTTGCAGCAATTGCTGTGGAAGTGTCAACCCATTCTACTTTTACTATAAAAATAGGAGACTTTTCTGAGCAAGAGAGTTAAGTATGGATGTCATCCTACATTACTACTGTTCTCTGGCAAAAAAAAAAAAAAAA
>PPHD01007360.1:0-23184 GCA_002909625.1 Bambusicola thoracicus
ATGGAGTGGTTGGTGGCCCTGCCCGGCAGGGGGGTTGGAGATTCATGATCCTTGAAGTCCCTTCCAACCCAGGCCATTCTGTGATTCTGTGAAAGTGAGGAAGAGCTGCCCTAAGTTAAATGTTATGCTGTAAGACATGTAGCCAAAGTGCTTCTCAAACTTTCTACAGATACTCCAAGATATTTGAAGCTTTTGACAGAAAAGAATAGGCAAGGGCAACAATGATTGATCCATGTTTTTAAGAAAAAAATTGAAGCCATATTTTCACCAGAGGCTTTAGACGGACATTGATATATTTATCAAGAAAGAAAAAAACAAACACAAGCACAGCCTTTGCATCACTAACGTTGTAGCCTGGTGCCAGAATTTACAGCTGTAATGCAAGATTCATTGCCACTCTCTTTATTTATTGGAAAAATCTCTTGCAGCTGAGCAAAGGCATAAATATAAAATTAAATCACAAAAAATACTTCGAACCAGTGCTAAAGATACTCCTTAAGCTCATGGGGCCAGGACAACATCAAACTAATGCTGAAACACAATTGAGACAAATGGTTTTTATTTAGCCATCCATTATGCCAAACATCACTTTACAGTCAATATGTAAAACCACAGATTATTTGAGAGTATTTGTTATATAAGCACAACTAGAGGATTCAAAGACAGCGTGTTCGATGAAGATACATCCATGAATTTCTGTCCTTATGATGTCTCATTTTCATGTCACTGCAAAATTACTTTTATAGTATGTTTTACTAGTGTATAATGCAAGGAAACTTTATATGTTCCTGAAGAATGGCTTTATAAACTACTCTAGCCTGCCAGATGATTCTTAGAGTGCACAGATATGAGTATTAATGCCTGCATTATGTTAATATTATTTGTCCTTTTAGGTCAGTACAGACTTCTGAAGTGTTTACAGTCTGCAAAAATAGTGTCACAAGCACAGAATAATAGTTATTGAGTATTACGGGTTTATAATATATTTTTTTAAATATTTCTCATTAAAAATCTTAAGAGTGCTAGTCTTAATTGCTGGACAACTTCAGGGCTATGTTATGTACAGACTTTATCATAAAAATCAGTACAAACTTTATGTAAAACATGCAAACATGCCTTCTTGCTGTAGTCCTGCTTGGTGCTATATGAATGTCCAGGACATGTCAAAGGCAACTCTCAGAGCAGAAATGGAATTGACTATGGGTCTGTGGGTGGGGCTCATGTGGGCAAGAGGGTCTGACCCCAAACCCCCTGTATTCCTGTGTGCAACTCCCTTGGGAAAGCTACTAGAAATGCTACCCATCATAAGAACTTTGAAAAGGGAAGGAAAAACAACCATGTTTTTCAGTCAGCCAATGAGGGAACTGGGGCCAGCTGGATTTCAGGGATTTTAAAATGGGGCAAACAAGACTTCTGTGTATGTAAATGATACTGACTTTAATTTTGTGAGGCCAAGAAGTAAAATTTTCGCTACTACTTTAATCATGTTTGAGTACTTAAATCTGCTCAGTCTTGAGACAATGGAAGAGCAGATACTGAAGAGATAGAGATCTGCCCTTTCCCAAACAGTCATGCTTGATTTCTTAAAGCCCTATTCAAGTTCTGCCAGATGCAGACCCCACAGAAATTGAAAGGAAACATTTGTGCTGACTTCAGTGCTTTCTGAACATCCTTGTGTTACCTTACAAACTGATGGGGGACTTTTTGCTGTCTGTCTTAATACTTCTTGTGCTAGGACATCTTATGCTTATCCAAAGCATGAAACCTTGAGGTGGAAATATCTTTCAGGGATATTCTGAGTTTTCCTGGAGCATGATGTACTGTGTGCATTATAAAAACTGAAAAGAGTATGGTATAAAATAGATGGGAATATATATACTAGAAAGAAAAGGAGACACAGAGAGATGAGACTCATTGTGTAGATGAAAATCTGCATGATGGCTTTGCAATCAGTAGACGTCTTGAACATGGCTGAATAAGAGGAAAACAGGGGAGAGCAGAAGGGTAGCACTGGCAGAAACCAGAGCCTGAGATACTCCCTTAATCACTTTTATGGCCATGGGAAGAGATACGTGGAGTAGCAGAGCTACTTTCTTGCTCTAAAAACCAGGAGAAATAGGTCAAAAGACAAAACAGCCTCAAGAGCAATTGGTGCTAATGTGCTATTTTGGATAATGATGGTCTGCATTTCCTATACAGTGATTTTTCATCTCTAGATCTCATAGCTCTTTATCTCAATTTTGCAGATTGCAAAACTGATTAATTACACTAGCAGCATTAGTATAATTAGTGCTGATTATTCTCCAAGTTTTCTCTTCTTTAATCATCTGGGCTCTGAACCTGTAAATTGGAGCTAAATCCCTATTTATCAAATAGCACAGATTTTAGCATCTGGAGAGGGTAGACTTTTGCTTATGTTGCTCTACCTTAAACTCGGATATTGTTGTAGAAGCTTTGGAAATATATCTGTGGGAGTGTACTGAAAATAGACCAAGATTTGACTCTTTTTAATTTTTATTTTATTTTATTTTATTTTATTTTTTGTAACATCTGATCTCTTGGACATTAAGCATTTTGGAAGGGAAAGGGAAAAAAAGAGCAGCACGATGTGTGCTTCAATGTGTAGGTGGATTGAAATGTCTGGTTTTATCTATCTGGGATGCATAACAGTTATCACACAAAGTGAAGACAAATTGTGCAACTTAAAAATGACAAGGGAAAGGCCTTTGTTCTCATCTGCTAGACTTCATGTCAAGACCTTGTGTCACCAGTATTTACTTTCAGAGAAAACTGATGAGATTTACATGGAGACACCACAGGTTACAGGGCTCAGTCTCTGGTCTGTTTTCCGTGCCTCTTGGATTAGCATAGGAGGTACCTTAGTTTTCTTTTTCCTCTTCCCAGCAAACTGACCCAAGTAGCTGTGAAGCCCAAGGATTCCTTAGCTTGTACCACCCTCCTCCTACCTCTACCCCTCAGCACAGTACTGAGGAGCTTCTGTTGACTCCTAATAGCAGTAATTTCTCTAGTTTGCTTTTACTAGGACTTGGTTACATTCTGGTTATTCTTCAATTTTTTATTTTGTTATTGATATAATAACTCATTCTTTATCTACAAATGCTGAAATAAAAGCATGGATGGCTCACTGAAAACTCTCAGAAATTGCCTACCATACTTCCAGTGCTATTCAGAAACTGGATTTATATGAGAGAATCAGGGATAGAACTTCAGTGGCCAATCAGGACAAGTTGGAATTGTCTCTAATCAACAGTTGACAGGAGAAAAGAGAATATATGGAAGCAATATGTGAATATTCTAAAAAATCTAAAAGATACAAAATCTGAAGAAATAAGGAAATAAGGAATGTAGAATACTTGTTCATTTTGTGCTCTTTGTATTACCGAAGATATATGTAAAAGCACATATACCTTAATATGAGGGGAAAAAAAAAAGTTAACCATAGCTGTGATGTAAGTAAGGGAAGCAAGCAACTCGTTTTATCTCAAATCTTTCAGCAGCTCTAGGAGCTGATAATTCTTACCCTTTCTTTTGGGGCGTTTTACAATTTCCCTCCTTAAAATGCTGTGAAAGTATTTACTAATGATGATGAATAGTTTTTTCTAGTTTCAGTTTCTTCTATACAAAAATCTTTTTCTGGCACATGTATCATATAAACGTCTACTTAGCTCAATGATTTACTATTGATTGCTTTCATTAAGGCCATCCTATTACTCATTTGCTTCTAACTCTGGCATGTTTTTTCTGTGTTTAAATTTTTAATGTTCCAAGCTAATATAAAGATTTCAAGGATTTAACGATGGATGCTCAGTCTTATTATATTGCCCTAACAACGGCTGGCCTGCACTTGCACCAGAGCACAGATAGGTGTAACAGCTCAGATAGAGGCAGTCCCAGTGGGGAGAGGGCAGGGTTCCCCCACACCCCTTTAGGTCAGTGGAGAAAACATGGGAGTTACATGTGCACATAAACAGCCCACAGGAGAAGACCAAACCAGGAGTCTGAATTCAGGGCACCAAAAGCTGGGAAACAGATAAAGATGCCTTTTATTTTTAAATTTATATATAAAAATAGAAAATTTTAAAATAGGAATTTGACAATATTTTGCTGCAGTCTTTGTTGCTTTGACAAGCTGATAGCAACAGGGAGCTTACTTTCAGTTTTTTCCTGCCCCAGTCTGATCATACTTCTCTGGGAAAGTCTGGGAAAGTGTAATTCTCTGTAATTCACCAACTTCCTGTATTTTATCCATTGCATTTTGTTTTTCCTTACTCAAAAAGAAACATAACAAGGGAAAAAAAAACAACAAAAAAAAAAACATGGTCATACACCCTGGTCTTGTCCTGAACCTCTGCTTAGGTAAATGACTTGCTGGAGATCTTTAATTGTTGATTATACTTTATTGCAATACAAAGGAATTCAGACTGTGCCAAAACAATTTCTTTTAGTTTGTTAGTTAGTTTATAAGTAATTTTCTGCTACACAGAAGTGGTTGAGGACCTAGAGAGTAGGGGGAAGAGATGCTGGGTTGAAACGGTGGACTGTGGGAGCTTGTCCTCTTCTTCCCACCCTTCCCCACAAGTGTAGGCTGACTCTCTCTGATATGGTTCCAGTGCCAAACAGGATTCTGACAGGGTTTTGAGGGATACCTGTAACCCCTGGTGTCTCCACAAAATTCTATCCATTTCTGAGAGTTTTCACAGACATCGTACTGTGAATCAACTGCTGCCCTTATCTTGTTCAGCTATACATTTCAAATGTATTTAAACTTTGTTTAAATTAGATGGTTAAGTTATTATCATGTTTCTATCATTTAAAATGTGCTTAATCTTTTTCCTCTATGTGAGAAATATGTATATGTCTATGTGTATAGAGAAATATGTATCTTTATACGTTGATTCATCTCCTAGATTTAGCATTTCAATATTCTATATGTTGCATATTTAAATTGCATTAATAAAATGTTGAAGTTTAATTTCAGTGATATTACTGAGTAGGGTATGGTGTGGTAATTGTAATGCATGATATTTAGCAGCATTCACTGGAGTTATAGCACGTATGAATTCTTATTAGAAAAGTAATACTTGCCTGGCAAACAAGGTTATAGTGAGAAGGGAAAAATTAATCTCTAGATTTACAAGATCTTTTTTTTTTTTTTTTTTTTTTTTTTAAGGGAAAGAGTTTGTGTTTCCATTTCAAGTAGTGTCAAGTCCATGCTTGCCCTCATCCATGTATTTGTACTCTATGTGCCATCAACTGAATTCTTTATTTCTTGTTTTAAACAGGCACAGGAAATACATGGTCCTCCTTCAGATCTGGCTGTTTTTCTTCAGGTATAGTTTCTCTATTTGAAGAAATGTTAGGTATAGTTATTTTCTTGAAGTCTTCTGAATCAAAGATGTTAGTGTACTTAAAATCCATTAGTGGATTAAGAGGTTGGAGAAAGTCAGACGGCTGTTGAGGACAAAAATGTGTAATATGTGTCAAGCTAATATAATTTTTTCCAGAGTTGATGGCTTTTTAGTCTAAGTTTTTACAGTTCTTTTGTCTACATCAGTAGGGGAACTCAACAGGATCTTGTTCATATGTTGTGCACTACTCACAACTAGGAAGGGGTTTGTTATTGTTGTACATAAAGAGACTTGACACTGAAGAACCACAGAAATGAATATTTTTTCTCTGTACACTGGATCGACATGATCTACAGTACATTTCACATATTAAAACCAAAAACAAAATACTGAACCCAAATTATGCTCCCATAATACTTTCAAACTGAGTTGACCCAGCCCCTAACTTCTTGTATCATTTCATTTGGCATTTGAGACTCTGTACAAGTGCCAAAGAACCAAAGAACTCTGTACAAATAACAAATTATCCACTTCTGTATAATGTGCTAAATCACACATATTGAATGGTCTTCATGACAGTCTTGTGTGTTCATCCCATCTCTTCACAGAATCTAAGCATTAGAATGTTGTTGTATGTAGGTACAGTTGTTACCTCTGTATTGATCTCTGCAGGCTGGCGGCACTTGAGTGGGAAGAAATTAGAAGGGAAACAGGATGTTCTTCAGTATCATTTGAGAAGTGGAAGCACAGGTGGAGTAATGACAGCAATTATACTCTATCAACCTAAGAAGAGGGCAAAAGTAAGGAAACATTGATTCTTTTTAACATCCTTAGAATCAGGAATGTATCGCTTCCTTTTGAGAAATGACCCATCCTCCTCCCCTCAAATCCTGTCATTTTTATAATGAACTTTTATCAGATATCCTATTTTCTGTAAATCATCTGTAATAATATGGCATAATTTTCATAACAGACAACAGTCTTCTCAGTAAGGTTTGTTAAATTCTTTATTTCGTCTTGAAAAATAGTATTAGACAGTTAAGTCAGAATTGCAAGAAAAGTGATATTTAAAATAAGATCAGGGGTAAAAAAAAAATGTTATTTGTATTTCCTGTTTTAATTTTCTTGTCAGACAAAGCATTCATCTTAAATGTATGTTTAAATCTTTCTCAGTTAGGATTTCATGCCAAAGACCGTTACAGAAGTAGTAAATACTCCAGAAAGTTTAAGCAAAGATGCATACTGTAACCATCTGGGCAATCACCAACCTTTAGAGAATATGAAAGAGGCAAAATTCAGATTCAGGACATCTTTTATTAATTAATTATATGAAAGAATGTGATGCTCTGATTTGTACCGTACTGGTGAACACTGGAGTACAAATACAATTTGTAATTGTATTCGTTTACTTAAATTATTTAATTATTTAGATAGTTTTGTAAGTACAAAATTGTAAATATAATTATTTAAATACTTCTTGTGAGACAGAAGACTCAAGAATTTCATCCTGAGACATTCCAGTGTTCATATACCAATATACCAAAGCTTCTGTGTTTTTACATCCTCATGTCTCTTCACAGTCACTCTTCCCGCTGACCTGAGGAACACCTCTACCTTAAAGGCAGATATTGCCAAAAAAAAAAGAACAACTCTTAACCTCTGTTTCACAGTTTCTTGAAAGATTTAGCATACTTTCTTATGGAATCAGAGAGCTCATTTTCTCTGAAAATGACATAAGTTATTACTTTTGGGGGGTTTGAATCTCTCTCTGATGATTTCATTGAAAACTGTTTGTTGTTTGTAGTGTTCTTATCAACAATATCTTGCACTTCATATTAAATATAATTGTATTTTTAGGGGATAAATCTTTTTAGATGAAGGCTTTAAATTTCAACTAAAGGCTTTAAATTTATACTAAAATAATAAAAGGTTGACTAATTGGCATATGTTATTTACACACTACCAGAGTAGCCTTTTTCATACTTAAAAAAAAAAGCCAAAAAGACACACAACTCGAATAAGGAGTTAATCTTTCTCCATACTACCAAGTGTGATAATGCATAGATGGGCAGCAGTTCCTTGAGAAGCTTCATCATACAAAAGTTGTTCTACCTCTGATTCCAGTAGTGGTGGGAGATGCAGAGACAGACTCAGTGTTTTATCACTTGGCCAGTGTAAGGCTTGCTCATAGGAGGATGACCAAAATGTGTTAGCCACTTTTCTGTAAACTCTGCAGAGACTCAAAGAATGGTAAACATCGGAAGGGACATGTGGTCCAACCCCCTCCTCAGGCAGGGCCACCCATATCAGACTGTCCAGGAGCATTTCCAGTCAGCTTCTGAAGATGTCCAAAGACAATTCTGAAGGTTCTCCCAGACAATCTTATCAACCTCTTTTCCAGGCTGAACAATCCCAGCTCTCACAGTCTCTCCTCACCTAAGGGGTTCTCAAGTCCTTTGATCATCTTGGTACTCCACCACTGGACTTCCTCCAGTATGTCTAGTTTTCTCTTGCAATTGGTTACCAGTATAAGAATTGGAGCCGCTGCTTGGGGTGTGGCCTCACCAATGCTGAGCAGAGGGGAAGAATCACCTCTCTTGACCTGCTGGTGATACTTTGCTTAACACAGCCAAACCGTCATTAGTGATTTGTGTTCAACTTTGTGTTTACCAAGACTCCTAGGTCCTTTACAGCAGAGCTACAGAAAAAGTCCTATCATTTTTATCAAATGTAACCAGACAAAGAGATGTTGTTTCTCTGCTTGTGTTTAACAGTTTTTGAATTACTTTTCATCTACTGCAATGTTAAAGAGGTTGACTGAAGTTTAGTAGTTTTCCCATTTATCTGGGGAGTGGGGGGGGCTGAAGTAAGTGGGATTGTTAGCATTTAATACCTTTAGCTATTTTTCTTCTATATGGTAAAATATTTTTGCTCAGCTACTGAAACTCTATTTTTCAGTCCTTTTGGGATAGACATCAGAACAGTGTGAACTATTCTGCTCAAAATAACAGCATAAACAATAGCAGAGGAAAGGACAGCACTGGAAAGAATGACATCAGAGGAATTTATTTTCAACCTACAGCTTTTAAATCATTTTTACAGTTCTCCAAATAATTCTGACTTCATATACATATAAATAATCACAAAGTAGGTGATGTTTTATCAAAGGTACGTGGTCCTATTTTTTAAATAGCATATAATTCAATGAGAAAGCACTGAAATAGGATCAGGCATTAATTTTTAAAGCTATGTGCTATACATTGGCATTTCTGAAGAAAATTAAAGAGGCTTCTAGATTAACTGAGCTTTCACCTATACAGTAGATCAGTATTTATGATTAGTTTCAGTGTGAATAGTAAAGGTAGTTTTCCTCATGAATTGCTTAAGTATCAGCTTAAACTGGCTGTTTGTCACACCTTTATTACACAGAATACTTGATAACAAATATAAACATACTGCATTCTCTCAATGCCTTATAGCATTTCATTATTTCAATTATTTTAATTCTCTTTGCAATGAGAATTCTGCAAATGATGAATTCAACTTGGTTTTGTAATTGCCATGGCATCAAAAGCTTATTTCCCTCAAGCTATTAAAGGTATGTTTATTCTTTAACAAAGTAGAGAAACCAGAAAAACTAAACAACAAACACAGTTTTCCTTGAACTTTGCTCTGGTCTCACATCTTTTACTCTGCTGTTTCAAAGGGTTAAAACAATTGTTTTATCTATGTGATTCCTGTTCCAAAGGGTAGTAATTAGGTTAGATATATCAATCCAAGCACTCAAAGAATAAAACAGATAAGAAATAGATATGAGGATGCAGTTACTGAGCAAATGTGTATGTTCTGGATAATGATTGGTAATGATAATGAAATACTGTGGCAGGATTCAAGGTTCCAGAGTGGCAAAATATAAACCATGCCACTTAGATTTAAATCTGTTTTTGTGCATCATATTAAATTTTTTTCTAGGCTTCTCTAGGATTCAGGCTTATGTTAAATGTTTTACTGAACTAAGATGGTAATAGTGACACAGGGAACTGCTGCTGATGGATTGTAATATTGTTGACAGGCCATATTGAAAAGAAGAAATATTCTTGGAGTAGATGAGCTAGGACAGCCAATTTACATAATGAAATGAAGGACTTGTAAGATCTTGTGCAATGTACCCAGTTTTGTGTAACTGGAACAGCAGATTCTTTGTCCTCACTGCTAAGAAGCATGTAAGGTTCTAGAAAATACTTGCCTTTGACCAGCAAGTCCCCAGTATGAGAGAACAGTGATTCTGTGTAATTCTTGTTCTGGAGTATTTGGGCAGTGGTTATCTGACCTTTTTTACCAAATTGTTTTAGGCATACTCACACAATAATTTAATCATTTTTTCCTTTGCCTGGTTTTGTTGTTCTTTCTTTCTTTGCTTTGGGTTAGAAGTGTGGAGTGAGGTCTTCTTTCTCAAGCTAACCTTTAGGTCCCCAAGCTAAGTAACAACTGCTGCTTTTAACTATTTCTAAGTGGATTCGACATTAAGGTTTACTCGCATCAAAGAGCCAAAGAGGAAAGAGTTGAAAATATGAATGAAGTAATGAGTAAAGCACTGTTCCAGGAAAGCTATCTGTCATCGTTTTTAATTTAAACAGATTTGTTAAATGTGAACTTTACAAAATAGACATGGTGGATCAAATGAAGGGGAGGTAAAAAGAAAATAGGTTTTGGTGGATCAAATGAAGGGAAAGTAATCTCCAGCTACAAAGGGCAGAGTAGGCAGAAAAGTGACCTCTGCATGCGGATGGGGGAAAGGTTGGACAAAGATCACTAGTCCAAAAAGCCAAAATTAGAAAGAGAAGAAGGGAAGATGTAATGCCAGGAGATTATAATGGTTAAAATAATGCATAATTTTGATTAATGGCTTCTTATGTTGGAATTAACGTGATTGTGAATATTTGCTGGATAGACTTATGTGCAGCTCTTGAGAGAAATGGTAACTTAATGGCTTGCTCTCTGCCTCATCAAGTTGTTTAGTTCTCAGATGGCTTTCTAAGGTATCTCTAAGCAATCTAACTGGAGTAGAAAAGAAAGCCATCTGTTAACTTCCATCTTACTTGTATTCACTGATCCCTATAGAAAAATAACTATGTTCTCTTCCTTCATGCTGTGTATTCCTGGATAAGCACTGTGTTGCCCACCTCAAACATTTTGTGTTTAATGTATGACATGAGAGATAATCAGTAAACACTGAAAAATGAGAGAAATAAGCATCTTGTCTTAGGGCATACACATCATCTCACAATTTTAAAATATTTTCGTATGGATGTGTTACCTGCTGTTTATTGAAAATGGTTTTTCTCCAGCTAGTCTATTCTGCAGGAATGCAGTGTGGTAGCTAGTTCTCACATGGGGCTGAGAGCTGGATCTGGAACCTGTATCACTTGTGGGGTGTCACGTTAGGCAGAGTTGTGCTTTTTGTCCCACAATGCAGATGTGATGTGCCAGTTGCCCAGTTGTGTCATGTGTGAGAATCACAGCAGAAAATGGTATAATTGATGAAGGAATTGATAAGGATGATAACTAATATGAGGTGCCAACTAGTGTTCAGCTGTTGTAAAAGCTAGGGTGAATACAAAGACTGAGAAGTGCCAGCTGCACGTATCTCTTATTTTAGCAAAGCTGAAACTTAACAAGTATGTGTTTGGAACCATTATGTCCCAGGAAAATCTACAGATGTCAGTGCAGTTGTCTCTCAGAGGTGTGTTCCTGAACATAATGTACAACTGGTTCTTTTGCAGAAAGACTAGAGAAATTTTAGATACTGATCTTCATGATTTGCCCCCTGATCTTTTTACCCACATATCATCAATTGCTACAAGTCTCTGAACCTGACAGAACTGAGTCATTTGTAAAAATATCAGTAGTGAAAAGCTGTTTTTAAAATTTCCATTTTCTTGTCCATGAGGCATGTAAAATCAGCACATCTGTAGAGACACAAATAACTTACATGTGAGGACAAGCTGAAATTTAGCATTCTCAGACAAATTGTATTTATCCATCAGCTTCCACATACTGTCTCATCAACACATCTAGGCACTGCTATTTTTGAAAAGCCTATTTTATCACTTGTTGAATGTTTGAATCTGTTTTTTTTTTTCTTCAAAAGTGTTTCTTAGATTGACAGATTTGTATTTGAAATAAAGCAAGCATAAAAACTCCACACTTCTGTGCATGCCATGTAATGAGCCACATATTTTCTGTATGAAAACTTTGAACATATAAAAATGAAGATTTTCATTAGTTGGCAAATGAACTTATATTAACTGATAGTTGTACATTTTTAACTCTTTGTAGACATTTTACTGCCATTACCTTTTGTCTCATATTACAGACAGGATTTAAGGTAGACGATGAATATAGATTTATATTTAGTATTGAATTAATCATAACCAAAACTGTGCTCTGTCCATGCTGCAGTGGATGATGACCTGAAGTAGAGTCTAGCCAATAGAGTATTGAGTTTTGTTTTACTGGCTTTCTGATAGGAAATTTCATCACCACAATTCAGTTATTGCCATGGCCACCCTCCAGCATGCATAGGGACTGCTCCAAAAGTAATGCCTCCTGTTTTATTTTGTTGACCTCCCCACCAATATTCCATTACATTTTGTTCCTGAGCAACAGATGGCAGCAGAGGGGCAGTTTGACAAAATGGCATCTGATGTGGAAGTGTGTATGAAGCAAACGGGTGGAATCAAATTCTGTGAATCAACATGCACAGTACCACCCGCCTGAAAATTGTCTAGAACAAGAAGAGCATGTGAGTCACAGGGCTGAGCACTGAAGGATGACCAGATTTTCTGATCCAACTGTTTAAGCTTTCAGTTTCTTTTGCTGTTTTTATTATTTTATTTATTTCACTGACAAACATACTCTGAGTTCATGAGAGTTGCATTATTGAAAACAAAATTGAACAGATCTGGTACTTCTCACCTTTCTTAAGAAAAATTGCTGCCAAGTAAGAAGCAAAACACAGACATACACACAAAGAGAAAGAAAAAAGACCCAAACAACCTAATTAAACTTACCTGAAATTTAAGGAAAATTCAAATATGTAGTAGTATGTATGTATCACCACATACTGAGGTTGCGTATGAAATATGTTAGAAATTAATAATGAAGATTTCACATTTAGGAAAAATTATATAGTTATACGGTATCCACATTTCATTTTGTGTTGTTTTTATAATTAGCTGTTTTGTTCCTGATAATAACTTCCTTTTCCTTTTTACAGATGTTCATATATCTTCTTTAATCAGTCAATGTATGTTTGTCTTATAGACAAATGCATTTTGTGTTATGTATTGCATGACTGAATGGCTTCCAAAAGTTAATCTCTATATCTAGTCTTCATGGATCAACAGAACACCTCTATAACTCTCTATGCCCTAGAAAACTTTTTTTTTTTTTTTTTTTTTTTCTAAACTAGAGTTAAATTCTCATTCTGATATTCTGTAATCAGCTTTGTCAGAAACACTGCAGACATTTATTTCTTTAAAATATTAGCTTACTAAAAATCAAACCTCTATTTATAAGCATGAGAAAGGAAATCTGCATATTTTATTTAAAGTCATTAAAAGATTGACGAGTGGAAAAATCCTGTTAGATTAATTTCTTTGCAACAGCCTGTGCAATTAAGCCATGAATGAATACTTGTAAAAATGTTATTCCTTACTCTCTTACACTAACTTGAGATGGATTTCAGCTTACAAAACTGTATTTTCCTCTTCTTTAATGGCATGTACACATAGGTCAATTATAAGAAATCATAAACACAAGGCTTGAAGTACATGAAGACAGGATCTGATGTGTATTTTCTGGCTGTCTTTTGTTGTAGCAGTGAATGAAGTAGAAGTAACCACACAGAGCAAATATTGCTTTCGTACAGATGTGTACACCTCTGCATTTACCATGGTAAATCAGTCACCTGGTAAGGTTCAAGTAGGTACCTAAAGAAGAATGAAAATCCTTTAATCAACAGTGCTAGGGATTTCTCCCTTTGGCAATCTGACAACAAAACTTCATTTTCTTTAGAAATATCTGACCACATAGCAGTATCTAATATGAAACAGGTAACTCACAAACTTTATTTTGTACCACTTATAGAGTAACTTGGTGCTTTGCTTAGTTAATTACGATGTGCATCGTTACTCTGGGATTTTTCAGAATGTCTAACCTAATTTTACTTCACTAGGATTTAAGTCCTTCTTTTTTTTTTTTTTTTTTTTTTTTTCAACCATAGACATAGATAATTGTTTCCTTCTTTCTTTAGATATACCTTATATATGCTTGCATGTTCTATGCTTTCCTCACCATTTACTAATCTGAATTAAATGACTCCATGCCCCATCCCTGGAGACTTTCAAGGCAAGGCTGGAGCAACCTGATCTAGCTGTGGTGTCCCTGTTCCTTGCAGGGGAGTTGGACTCAACAGCCTTCAGAGGTCCCTTCCTACTCTAAGGATTCTGTGATTCTATATAAAGAGTGATAGGGAAAGAGTCTGTTCTTTCTCTGTGTGAGAAATGCGTAACACATTCATAGAAATTGACAATACTGAGAAAAAAGTACAAAGCCAAACGTAACGTAACTATGTAAGATTGATGACGCATGCCTACACTCACTTCTTTCCATAAGGTGGGAATACCACATAGTCTGCTGAAGAGACAATATGCTGCATACATACCCTAAAAACCTGGCTAAATTATCATAATTGAATAACCACAAACTAAGCCTACATCTGTTAATTGATTTTTTTTTTTAATTTAAAAAAAAAAAGTTTTTCTTGTTAGAATATGGGATAAACTACAGACATGAATATTTTGATGTTATTTTATTGAATGTACAAGAAGAATGTATGTGCAGTAGATATTTCTCTCATCACAGGTTAAGCCAGTTTAAAAGACAGCATTAAAGCAAATCTTATTATTGTTTTCAGCCAGTGGTTACAGGATCTGTACAAAAGTAGGCATGCCTTTAGGCTTATTCTTGAAGTGCATTTACTGGGATATGGAATAATAAAAAAAAAACATTTGATAGTTTAGAGCAAGACCAGCATCCAAACTAGGCTCTAAATGACAAACAAATACGAGTAGGCATTTAACATCCAGAATGAGCTGAACTATACTGAATTTAGACAGTAAATGCACAAAGTTACATCTGTCTGGGAATGTCCCTCTGAGCTGAAGGTACCTGGAAAGTGGAATAGTACTTTGGGAGCGTATCATATGTTTGCCCTGTTCTTTCTTGTCCTTTGACAGACATCTTGTACCCACGGCTGGAGGAAGACTTGAGATACCTGACCAAGTACTAATTAGGCATTTGTATATTTTTAGCTTGCATTCAAGGGAGGATATCACCCATTACCTTCAATCATTCCTCTCCTTGGTTTACTTCAGCAACTATTTTGGAATGATTGTAATGCCAATTCTGGGTTAAATCAAATAGAAATATTGTAACTATCTGAAATTGCCATGCTCGTTTTACTTCAGCATTCTCACTGTTCTGTGGCGCTTTTACAAGCATGTCCCACACCTATCCAGCTCTGTTTAGGCTGGAAAAGGTATGAGTAAAATTTCTGAAGGTCGTATGGCTACTATCCATGCATAACTAATCCTTTATCAGAACAGAAGTGAATTGCAAAGATTAAAATCTTACTCTTAGAAAAGTTTTGATGGCAGCCAATCTGGAAACAACCAGAACAGAGTGAAATATTTGCAGTAAAATGAAGATGGTTATCTCTTTGCTTGCTTACTCTGAACTGGTGGAAGTACTGTATGCTAAAAGCATTATTCAAATCAGTGTGAATTTAATCTAATTTGATATCTAGGTGTGATCTGTCCTTTCTGTCTAGAGTCTAAGGGGATTAATGAAACTTTTATTTGTCTAAAACTGGCACAGTCAGTACCAGGTTTATTATGGCTTGCATTTTTTGGTAGTATAAATATCCAAGCCCCATGGGGTCCATCCTTTGCACACTGTATCTTCTGAGTGCACTGAAGTAATATTCTGACCCTCAAAATAGCTAACAGTCATTCCAGTTTGACACTGCATGGAATTAAAATTGAGGAGATGATACATTTATTTTGAGGGAAAGACTGAGTAGATCAACCATGACAGCTGTAAAACAAGCAGTGAATGGTAGAATGGCCAACAGACTGTCCATCATCTTAAAATAAGTAAATAAATAAGTAAATAAAAGGCCTCTCATCATCTAAAAAGGCTAAAATCAAGGGAACTGCAGCCTAGTCAGCCTCACTTTGGTCTCAATGAAATTATGAAGTGAGTCATCTGTGAACACACATCTGGACACATGAAGGAGAAGGTGGCTGGGAAGAGGCAGTATAGATTTAGAAAGGGCAAATCTTGCCTGACCTTGATATTTCTATGATAAAATGACTGGATTAGTGGGCAAAGGAGAGTAGTGAATGTCATTTACCTCATCTTTAGCAAAGCTAAACTGAAATGTAGTGCCAGGAAGTTGCAAGAACTTCTTAAAGAAGAAAGTTTTAGTGCACTTAGTCTCTGCTAAGCCATTGTGAGGAAAAAATCCAACAGTACAGTATGGGGTCTAGGAATCCAAAAGCAAGTATAAACCATCTCTCTTAATCTAATAGAGAAGTATTAGTGTGGCTTATGAAATTGCCCTGTATAGCTCATGGCTGGCTGAAGTCCTTTCATTTTGTCACTGTTACCATAATCATGTCAGTTGCACCAAATTCAGTGATGATCTAGAAAAATCCAAGTCAGCTCTATTTGTGTGTCTATGTGTAAAAGTATGTGCATATATGTAAACATGTATATATCTGTGATGCACATATTGTTCCGTAATGAATTTGTGTTACAAGCAATAAAAAGCAGTACTGACTGAGACCAATGTAATGGTGTCTTTTGGTAGTTAGAGCTACTGCGTAAGAAAAAGATAGGCATAATTGATGGTGGTGACAATTATTAATTTGCTTTAGTAGGCCTGAAGAACTGAAGCCATGTAGCTAATATGAATTCTAACATTTCTTTCAATTTTCAAGAAAGACACGCTAATTGTACACGTCCATTTTGGTGGTGATTAGATACTGTGGTGATAGATTCTTCAGAAGTGCTGAGAGAGAGATAAAGTTAGGCTAAACTGATGTATTTCATATTATGAGCAGCTGTATGAGCCCTGAATACCATACCCAAGTGATTAATTTCTGAATGGTGGTGAAAAGAGAGGGGGTGCTTAAATAAATCAATGGTGATTTTAATAAACTGGGAGCTTCTAGGTATTAAATCTGTCTGCATCTGATCTGAATTGCAATTACCTGTCAAAAATTCATCCATCATTGCAAGTTGCAGACAAACTTTTTGGCAGCAGATGTTTCAGGAAAGCTATTTCATATGGGAAATATATTGTTTGTTGTATAGCATTCCCAAGAACAAAAAGCAAAGTAGAAAATATTCCATGGATAACAGCAACAACTTCTATGTCCTATCTGAGCCTAATTTATGGGTGAATATAATACGTAAATGTGAATTTCCAATATAAATCAGGCAATGAATGACTATTTATAATTCAGAATGTCTCAAAAAGATGTAGTAATTAATTCATTATTTGAGTACTTGTAAAAGCCATAGTATTTCTAATAACTTTAAATTCATTATCGAATACTGTCTGTGGAAGACAGAAGAGAAGACTGGTACCTACATTTCAGAAAAAAGTGTTATGCTTCCATCAGCCACACTACAGGAACTGTTTGAAGAGCTAGATAGCCTACAAAATGGTGTTCTACTCTCAGATATATGTTGGCTGCTTCTCCGAAAATAATGCCTCCTATTTATGTATGAGGTAACTACAACAAAAAGAGAAATGGCTGAATGTGAAATGAATGAAGGATTGAATTCAAAATACCTAAAATTCAGTTTCTCATTTACACCTCTTCTGTCACTGGTACATGATTGGTCCCTTCTCATATGGCAAGAAGGCAACGTAATGAACATTTCTTTGCAGCCATCAGTGAAATTGTCATATAACACTGCTATTTCTCATCTGAACATGCACCTTGAAAATGACCTCTGAAGACAGGCTGGACATATGATTAGAAGATTACGGTCCAAGCCAAATGATAGACCAAGAGCTGTTCAACTGTCACCTCTATCAAAATCCTTCATTCTGTTTGCCAATTATAATAGCAGAATCTATCATTCTTTTCAATTTTCATTATATCAGGAATTTACTGTGTACAATTTCTTTCTCTGTATAATATTTTAAAATCACATTCCACTAAATGTTGTTTCTAACATAATTGAAAACAATTCACTTATAAAGTAACCGCTGACGGATAGATCTATTTATATCTTATATATGATGTGCTGGGCTTCTTATCTTGTCACCTGTGCCTGGTGTTTGAGAATTCATCTTTTATATTAGTAGCTCAGAAAGCCTCAGCTTGATACACTATATCAAGTGTGTTAATTTGAGTTCTTCTCTCATCATCCTATAAAACTGACAGCTACCAAACATTTGGAGAAAACATCTTGGTTTGTCATTTATGCTGCAATATGTCATTTTTTGAAACTCCTCAAAGAGAATGAATACATAAATTCTTGTGGCCTCTTCCAAATCACTTTGAAAGTAATAGAAGGACTGTTAGTTCAAGAAATTGTGAGTCAGTCTATGAATGCCTTAAAGAGAGAAATAGCTTAATATATTATGGAGATTAGGTATTTTCACAATGCAGTTTGGTCAGAAACACATTTTACAACTCTGCCAGCTTCCATTTTTATCCCTGTGGTCCATATTTCTTTGTCAGTGCATAATGTTGCTGGGCTACATATTTTACGTATAAAGATGCTATTAAGAATATATTTACATATTGTATGTTCATTAGTCTCCTTTATATCACTCTTACTTATTTATGCAGTATTAGCTGTAGGTACTTTGTGCAAATCACTTCTCAGGTCTGTAACAAAAGCTTGTGTCTTCTCCAAAGGGTTTACTGCCTTAGCACTGGTCTTTTTTACCATCTGTCTGTTCCCCTCTGCCAAATACAAAGAGGAAAACCAAAATATGGGAAGCAAATGGTGATCTGCATTCAACAGTGTAATACATGGGTGCTTGAACTGGCACTGTACACTAATCAGAGGAGAGAGTCCATTTCTGGGTAGTTAATGAGAAGTAGTAAGTAGAATGTAAATTATAGTGAACCTTGAAAGTAAATAGAAGTAACTTTTTTTTTTTTTTTTTTTAATGCAGTAGAGAAGCTGGAGCCAGCAAGGGGAAAAATAGAAAGGCAAATTGCATCGAAAATAATCCTGGCAGGAAGCTTCATAATGAGCAAAGGGGGAAAGATAATTCGTATCTAGCCCCAAGCCCAGCAATAGCTAAGACTGGAGAGTGCAAGCCTAAAACTCATCCTTTTCCTCTCTCTGGTTTAGGGATCTCAAAAGGATAACTACCAGTTTTAAGAGCAGCTGGAGGAGCGAATGCTTCATTCTGAAGATGACAACCAGGTAGCCTGGAGTGCGCTAAAGCAACAACCAGCAGTGCCTGGAAGAGCAGCATAGCGTCAGTGCGAGAAGGTCGGATGCTGGGGCATGATTTTCTGGGGCTTCGCATCCACGAGATGGTGTCACAGCATCACTGGACAGGGAGAGGAAACAGCTTTGAGGTGAAGTAGTATGGCATACAAATGAGCATTTTCTTCTTGTCCTGATGGGTTACTTGCCTCTTGTGCTAATGGTTAGGGTATGATCAGCACCTATTTAGCTATCAGCCACAACTGTGTTGCTCTAGACTGTTTAAAGAAATCTTGTGAGGTGACAGTGGACTCATTATTGTAGAAAAAACTAGGGCCTATCCTGGAGAGCGCAAGGTGCTAGTGCCAGTCAAACAATGCCTAGCTCCTTGATTAGAAGCAAACTGTTTGAAGATGGAATTCTTCCCAAATGGTGTTTTTAATGTAATTTTGCAATGGAAAGGTTATTGAAAAAGCTGTTACAGCTACTTTGATCATGCATTCCTACAGCTTTAAAAATTAAACTTATTCTAAGTACAGACCACACACATCTCAGGCTTGTATACATAATATATGCAACACTGCTGAAACACCTTTGCTCTCAGCACAGAAATATCATGAGAGGGAATTATAGAAGCCCACTAGAAGAAGGGACTTTATTAAAATGTTTTTTTCTAAGTTTGACAAAATAAAGAGAACAACCCCTTGAACCATTTTCCTGAAAGAAGTGACCATTTTAGAGGCATTTTTCATTTTTATTAATGACATTTTATTAGAAGAATGCAAAATGTATCATGCTGTAACTATGAAGGCATTCAGGGTCTTTTTTATTACGACCATGAACGTTTATTTGAGGGATAAAATTGCCCATAAACAGCAAAGTCTGTTACTATCATATATATATGCCTGGTTCTGTTAGCTATTGCTTTACCCATGACTACCGTAATGCAGTACTGACTTTAGGTGCATCAAATATAATCAAAATTATCATAGATCCAATGCTGCATGACCACATTTCTGTCATTCTTCATTGTGTACTGTGAGCTTTCTTTTATTAAAGAGAACAAGTATGAAACTGGAGTCACCCAAAGGAATTGCAGCTACCTCCCTAAACTATCTGTTGATATCTAAAGAAAGCAATTTAATCCAGCACTTCTCAACCCACTCAATAAAAAGACAAAAAATTTCAGTTTGCACTACACTAGCCTTGAAGTCAACTTAAGGATAAATAATGTTCTTTGCTGGTTTACATTAGGGATCAAGTGTCTTTGTTCTGAATAACACTGTGAATAAATTAAGCGAAAGGAGGCACATTTTTTAGCTCTTTTTCATGGTCTTAGATTATAATTTTTATATAATGTATTTATTTTGTCTATCCAGAATCAAGCTGCAGTAATGATGTTAAGCATTATTGAGGACAAAATACATATTTTTTTTTCAGGAAACATTTCTTTACCTTTTCCTTCCCCTAATCTAAACATGGATATTTTTCTTAATGATGTCAGAATTTTGAGGCCCATGTTGAGACCCAACTTGAACTTTTCAGCTCTCCATAGGAGATCCATCACGTATTCTGTGATGAGAAATCTAATTCATACTGATCAGTGTGTTATTGATGCACGCAGATCTCAATGAATGATTCTTACAATGCAGGATCATCTCCTGCCACCTTTGGAAAATACTTTCAAAGCTCCATTGTGAAAATGTCCCTGGTGTACAGCTTAAAACTGTTGTTACTGGATCCCAGTGCCAAATACACTGTGACCACTCAGCTCATCACAACTATGATGTCTGAAACATTAAGCAAGTTTCTATTCTATATGCAGGACATAATTTTTTTTTTTCTAAACTTAAAAAACAGAAAATCCAGTTAAAATTCTCTCTTTTTTTTTTCAACACAGAAGATGAATAACTAATAAGGTAAAAATAAAAAATTGTATTTTGTTTTATGCAAGATAATACTTTAACTTCTGCTTGGAAAGGGATTTTGCCTAGTAAAACACCGTGCAGTCTTCCCATCTCTGCAAAATTTGTCACTTTATCAGTAGTTAACCAAAATAAAAAAAAATAAAAGGAAGCAAGTAAATATTGCCTTCAGTACTGTTGAACTAAAGCAGACAGCATTTTTATATTTACACGTGACTTATTTCCCCTTTTTGTTCTTGAGACTTCTCAGAAAATTGGGAAGGCTAAGGACACTTCCAAATCTTCTATACAGAGCTGACTGAGATAGTGTGTCTTTTTTCTAACTTTCCTTGTTTTTTTCCTTTTTGCTCTCTCTTTTTTTGAATTATCTGTTTTGCTTCGCATTATGGCTTTTAATACTAACACCTGAGCACAAAAAGTAAAAAATTAAGATACTGTTCCACTTGACTTAAAACATTATGCTAAGCTGTTGAAATAGTCCGAGTCATGCCAGCTGTAGAAATGAGGTGAAGATAATTTTGCATTGTATAAAAGATTTCAAAACTAATTGCATTTATTTTCAGTCAGGGAACTTCCAGTTTCAATGAGCTTAAGCTGTTCTTATTGGGCATGAGTCATACAGAAAAGTCCAGCAGCTAAAAAAACCTAATAAATAAATAAATAAATACTTTGTGTGGTTTAACAGCCTACTTGGAAACAGAAAACGGAATATTGTTTAGTTTCATAGCAGACGAAGAGAATTGGTTTCTTGGTCTCTGAATATATATAGCTATGATTTAGCATAGCAAGGCAATAACTAGCCATGACTATAGAAAAGAATATTTATGAGACATATTTTCCTGCCTTTTTTAAAATTGAAACTGTGTCATTTCCACTGTAATTTTTTTTTCCTTATCTATCCAGCAGCCTGTCTTTTTGCTTGCAGTATTCCAAGTCCACAGTTAGAAACCTGCAGTGCCGAATCTTTCTCATTCCCAGGAGAGATTTATACAAGATGGAGGGTAAATGGGTACTAATTCTTCTGTTTTCATGTTCTGTGGCAACCAGTGCCAGACCAGGTCTGAAAGGATGACAACCAGGCCAGGAAACCCATTGGGTATCTGCCAAAACCTCGTCAAAATGATAGGACCCTTGGATGGATGCCAGGCATCGTGTTTGTAACTAGCAGACTCAGGCAGGGCATGACCTTAGAAGGGCACAGTACTGATACTGGTATCTCCAAAATGTACACATAAGGTGCACCAAGAGGTTTGGTTAGTTGTTTTCATATTGCTGTAAGCTCAAGGCACCTCTTGCAGGAAATTTCTGCCCAGATGCACGAAGTTCAAATTCAACCTGAATTCCACAAACCTCTGTACTGACAGGGTTAATTTTACTCCTCTTTTAATATTGCCTCTAAATATAGCCAGAAAAATTTCTTATAAAGTCTTCAATGGAAAAAAAAAAAAAATAGCTTAGATATCCAAAACTTAAAGTGCGCTCAGACTTTTTGGATAAGATATTTTCATTTCTGCTCCCAAACAGTGGCTGGCGTTGGGCTTTTGCCTAATGCAGCTTAAATCATATTCAGGTGCTATCTCTCCAAAAAACATCTTCTGCCCATAGGAGCTGTGGGCAGATTCACAGATTCATCTGCATCAAAAGGACAGTGAGAAGCAGTAGGGGACTATGTTTGGTTAGCAGACATGAGATGGCAAAATGGACTTTTATTATATGTAGTGTTGGCTAACAGAGTACGGAAACAAGCTACTACTACTCTTAGATCTCAAAGTGTTTTCCTCATAGTGATGTGGGGGTTTTGTTGGTTTTTTGGTTTGTTTGTTTTATCTTCACAGAATAACTGGCAAAGGTATTCTCAAAATAACGTATTTCCTCTAACTTGTACTTATTGTCTCTTTGGATACAGCACCACAGTAAGTGAGACAGAAGGATGGAATAAATGAAAAAAAAACTATTTTGGCACATCTGTAAATAAGACCTGCAGATTTCCTTCCTTAAATACTTCAAACAGTTGGTAATTGCAACTGTCTAAAAATTCATCTTCTTTCCACAAATAATTTTGACTTTTTCAAGATGCTAAAAAGGATTTTTCAATTTTGAGACAGTTCTAATTTTCAGAAAATGACATTTACAAGGGGTGAGGCAGATTCATAAAAAAAATTTAAAAAAATCACTGAAAACATGAATTTCTATCTGAATTTCTAATATATATATATATTAAGATGAGAGAATTACACTGTACTCTGACAGATACAGTCTTGTAGCAATAATTTCCAACATGTGCATGGTCTGATGGGCCACAGAAATTAAAATTTTGCACAGTTAGTGTATGGGAACTGTTGAATCACAGCCTG
>PPHD01007361.1:758-23183 GCA_002909625.1 Bambusicola thoracicus
TGCAGCCCCCCCCCCCCCTCCTTCCACCTAAGCCCGACCTCCTAACAAACTCCACACAGCACAATGCGACAGGCCCGGGAGTGCCAGAAGGCATCCAGGTGCTGCAGCCTGATGCTTCACACCCACAGCCAGGCAAATTTGCTGGGATTTCCGGGAAGTGTCTCTAGGGTGCCCCGTGCTGCACCCCCACTTTGGTGTGCGCTTGTTTGGAATGCGGGCCTGTCGGGGGGGAGAGGGGAAGTTATTCTGGTGGTGGCCTATGAATAACATCCAGTGATTTATAGGAAGTATAATCCAATAATACAGTAAAATAAAACAGTGTGTCTGAGATGGGTTTGATTCCAGGAATTATAAAACAAATTATTAAAGAGAGAGAGAAAGAAAAAAAAAAAAAAAAAAGCCTCAGAGAGGCCAGATCGGAGTAAATTGGGCACAGATGGGCTGGGAGGGGGTTTCTCTCTCTCTCCCCTCACCGAGATGCCCCTGCCGCAAGCACGGCTTCAATTAGGCTTTGCAGAAACCAGAGTTTTATTTCCCCAAATTACAGAATTAAAAAAAAATTAAAATGCTTGGAGTGTTTGTGGTTGGGATAAAGGGATCCAAACTTCTCTGTTAGCTGATGGTGCAGATGGCTACCAAACTGTTAAAAGGGCCACCCCGTGAAGAGGCTGGAGCCCAGGAGAGCCCAGACCCTTGGTAAGCACCAGCACCCTGCAATGCATTGGTGACAGCAATGGCACGTCCCAGCCACGCAGAGCACCCATCTCTCTGCTTCCATCCCATGGGTGGGCTCTCCTTGCTCCACAGGCTGCCAGCACCTCGTCCCACCTTTGCCCTGCCATAAGGCAGTCAGGAGGTCAGGGGACCAGCCAGCCACACGTCCCCATCACCAACGGGGAAGTTGGGCTCACAGGGAGCGGTGCGTTGTCTGGTGCTGAACAGCGGGGGAATGTTTCATGTGGGAATTCTTTGGCTTCCTCTGGCAGGGAAAACAACAGACCCAATCCATTTCCTGGGGTCTTCCCAGTGTTGCAAGGGCGGCTGCAACTGGCTCCTGCTCCGGCAGGGTGAGCACAGCCCTGCTGCCAGCACCAGGCATAGGGCTGTACTCAGCTCTACCCCCCAGAAATGGACAGATGGGCACAGGGCCACCTTTGCAAAGACAGATTTCAGAAAGCAGCGGTCGCAGGAGGAGACATTATTGCAAACACTGCGATGCAGGGGCAAAGGAAAATGAGTGAAAAGCAAAGAGCAGCAGATAGAAACCACTCTGCACGAGCCCCCAGCCTGCCATGCTGCTGAGGGATTTGGGACAGACTGAGCACAACCTGCAGTGAAACTGGGGGAAGCTGAGAGTAAGGAAACTGCAGGGTGGGTGTCTGGCATCAGTCTGAGGAAGAAAGAGGAAAGGTATTTACTTAAGTGAGTCTGACTACTAATACTTCCATGTTTTTTCAATACCCAAGTCAGCCATTAGAAATTTGTGTTAATTGGCAATGAATTAAAGTATGCAAAATTCTCCACGTCAAGACTGCCTGCAACACCACCCCACAAGTGCTAACAGAATCCCCCAATCCCAGCACAAGGGACTCATCAGACAACAGAGAGGGGGCAAGCAAGTAAGCCCTCCAGTTTCTCAGGAGCAGCTGCGGCCCCACAGAATGGAAATACATGGGAGGGAGCACCTGCCCCAAGAGATATCTGCCCCCGGACAGCGAGGAGAGGAGGCTCTCAGACAGACCTCCCTCATTGGCCCCAAACACACACATCTCCTGCTACCGACAGCTTGCAGGGAACATCAGACAGAGCCGTGCCATGGGAAGGACACAGCAGCTCCGATCCCGGATTTGCAGGAGGATTGCAGTAGGAGGAGATCTCTAGAGGTCACTCGGTCCAACTGCAGGGTTAGATGCAGCCCCACGGAGCTCACTCAGCCAAGCCCTGCCTCCAACGAGCGCTGCTCCCAGCAGGGCTTCCTGGCAGCCGGGATGCACGCAGGGTGGAACTGCTCCCTGCATCCCCTCTGCACCCGCCGCTGCCCATGCAGCTGCAGCCCGGCGAGGTGACTCATGTGCTGGGAAATGGAAACCCGTACCTTCCCAACAGCCCTTCGCCACATGCTCCAGTCTGCCCTCTGCCCACAGCATCCCACACAGTGGGGAAGGAGCCAACACCCTCGCTGCTCTGTGCTGGGCACTTGGTAATAGCTCAGCCAGCTTTCTTGCTTGCCTTATAAACTCCAGGTTCTTTGCTTGCTTTCCGCCCCCCCCACCCCTCCCCTTCTGAACCCAGCTCCCAGCACTTCTCAGTATCACTGTGTCGGCACTGAGCCCAACGCGGGCTCTGCCAGCACTCAGCACATGAGCACTCAGAGACCACCGGAGCGTTTGTGCTGACAACAGAATTTGCTTTGCCAACAATATTCCTCGCTACGTTTTAGGGTCACCAGAGCAAAGAGCCCTCGGGGGCACAAAGCATCAGATGGCTGCCACGGTGCCATCCAACCCACAGCACTTCTCCAACACTGCCACCTGCTCCATGTACAGTCCACAGGTCCCCAGCAAGAGCAGGTTTGCTTTCTCCAGAGATAAAGAGAGCCGGGAGCAGCTGGCAACTACTCGCATGGGAGACAAGACGACTTATTTTGCACAGGAGATAACAAGTGCTCCCTTTCTGTCACTCACTCACTCACATCCACAGCTTGGCTCGGATGGAGGAGCACAGTCCAGTGGTCTGAGAGCTGGGATTGCTTCCAGCCTTGCCACGGGGGCTTCTACACAGCCCAGACAGATTTCTTCCTCTTTACCACCCGCTCCTGTCTGAGAGCGCAGACACAGCTATTAATATACCTACCAGGGGGCCGCACACAGGCATTGCTCATCATCAGAAAGTACTTTGCAGCTCAGACATAAACACACTGGTGCTGGTTGGCACCTAGCAGGAAGGAGGGCATGTCCTCGCAAGCAGGGCTGACGGCTCGCAGGGCTTCCCCAAGGGGAGGGATGGTGCCTGTGAAGTACGCAGCATGGGGAGCCATGTGGCCCAGCCCTCCAGCTGCCACCAGCCCGCTTGGCCACCAAGAACCACAAGTGACTCACAGGGAGAAATCACCCAGCAGCAGCACATCGGGGTTCTGCCCCACAGCCTGTGTGGTGGCTGAATCTCAAGCCATCAGCGTGCCACACGCTACTTCCCCCAACTAGGGAGCACGGCCCTTTCTGTGCTCCCAAAAACGTGGCCCAGGCTGACCCAGGCACCTGCTGCTGGGCCTGCTGGGGGGCTGAAGGGAGAAACACACCCCCTGGAAGCACGATTTCAAACCCAGAGGAAAGGATTCTGCTTTGGTAGCATCCCTGCTGAGTAACAAATTAAACCCAACAATGACAGTGCCCACATCTCGGGCGGATGGAGGAGGATGAGTGACATGAGATGTGCTTTATCCTCCAGGTGCCTTAGCACAGGGCGTAGCCTCCAGCAGCATCTCCCATGGCACGGCTCAGACACCCACACAGACAACAACATTCTGCCCTCAGCCAGGCCTTCCAAGATCCTCCCAACCCTCACGGTGCCAATGTGGGCACTGAGCAGGACCCGGGTGAAGCACCGGGATGGCAGAGCCGTACAACAGAGCCTTCTGTCCGTGCCTGATGACTCAGGCTCCAGGGGCACATGATGCCTCCTCACTCCACACCATTAAACACCTCACTGAGGCCTTTCAGCACAAGCCACAGCACTGCTGCCATCCTTACGCACACTGACACCCCCAGGCATCCAACCCTGTTGGATGACACCTGCTGGGTATGTGCCCTCCACCCTTCTCCATCCACAGCTCAAAGAAAGACGAGCGATCCCCGGCCCATTTCCCTTAAAGCAGCACATGGTACCTTTGGGCTGGGAGTTGTACACTGCAAACATGTTGATTGCCACGAGCTGGAGCATGCGGGTGCTTCCGATGGGAGGGGGGCTGTGCTGCAGCAGGACCTGGAACTCCCTCAGGACCTCCTCGGCCACCGCAGGGAACGTCTCCATCCTGCAGACAGAGAGAGATGCTGTAGAGCAGAACGCAGACCGTGCCCTGGGGAGGGTGGCACGGCTCCCTCTGTGTCACCTTGCCCAGGGAAAAGGGACCCCCCATAAGGTGCTGAGGGGCTGCTGCCCATGCCAGAGCCACAGGGAATCGCTGCCTCTGGAGTGAAGGTGCAGGCGATGTGAGGGAGACAGCCGAAGCCTTCCTCGGCGAGGACAGCGAGGGATTGCTCTGTAACCAACAAGCAGCATTCCTTTGGCAGGAAAACACGGCCTTTATGAGTCATTTCTGACCAACCATTTTTTTCTACTGACTTCTACCAAGCTGGGAGGGGTGCCAAGAGGCCAGCAGCTCGCTTGGACCGGGAGCAGCCCATGGGACTCCCAAAAAACACGGGCTGCAGCAAACGGCACACACTGGTGCCACATTGCGGATGTGGCAATTCCAAGTGTGTTGAACACCGGCCAAGAACATGAGTCCTCCAGAGAACAGTGCCTGTCCACAGCTCCTGTGCTGGTGCTGCCTTCGGGGATGGGACCCACGGAGCCCTCCAAGCTGCACGCTCCCAGCACAGTGAGAAAGCTGTCAGCTCTTGCTATTTGGAGCCCTGCCTTGCTCAGGGGACAGGAACCTGCAGTCCTCTAGTCCTGCTAGCTGCTATTGCTCATCAGACACAGCTGCAGTGCCACACCAGGGACGAGGTGTGCTTTCAACACTGCTCACAAGCGCCCGTGGAAAGCTGACACGTTTATCCTGCTCTTCATCTGGCGTCACTAGGGGAATTAGCCGAGGTTACTTATAGAGCTGATGGATCCCCAGCAATCCCCCAGCTGAAGTGTGGTCAGCAATGGAACCGACTGCGAAGCGCACAGTCAGTTCACAGAAACGGCGGTGACGTGGCTGCCCACAAAAGCCCTCCCAGGAGCCCTCACCTGGCATCCCCTGAAGGCATCTTGCTACCAAAACGCTGCCAAAAAACCCTGCAAACTGGTGGGGAAAATAAGAAACAAAAAATTGTTCTCCTATCCCACTGCCTCCTCTGCTGAGTTTGCTCTGTTCCTTCTTGGTCCCGCACTAGAAAAAGTCACAGCTGGACCCAGCAAGAATAAGCAATGGTCTGCAGCAAGTGCCAGCTCCTTATCAGGGACAGCGTAACTCATGCGCCCACAATGGGAGGGAGGGAGCCAGAACGCGCAGTGGGTACAGCGCCGGGAGCCAGGGCAGGCAACCTCAAGGGCCTCCAGAGCAATTTCCTCTATCTTCCCCCTGAGAGATTCAGATCTTGTGATATCAGCATGCTACAGACTGGATTAGCAAGCCACTTCTGGTAACCCACATGGGCAATTCTGCTGGGCTTCCCCAACAGACTTTCAGGACAGCAGTAGGCTCTATTTTTAAAGACAGAATTGCTTTCTGCTTAACCATATTTCACAGATGCCTTTCAACAACTGGTTCTACCTAGCAGCAGGGGTACCCTCTGCCTTGGCACTGTTTGCTGGAGCGATGCAAAGCCTCCGTTACCTCCCCACGAACGTGGGCTGTAACAAACAGGCCCCTCAGACTCGGTGGCCCTGCAGAACGGAGCAGCTCTGCCAGCACGAAAGCATTGCTCCCTCTCAAAGAGGCAACTTTCCTGGAGCTGGGGCACAGCCAGGGAATGAGAGCAAAATGATTGCTTCTAAAGACTTCCTAATTTTGAGAAATCTCAGACCACATCCAACATCCTCCTTAGAGCAGACGGGCCGCTGGGGATGGAGGAGCCCTTTGTGGGATGGGTTGTTAGCAAGGAGATGGAGATTACTGCCACGGAATAACAACAAGGAAGAGTGAGGGCTTCCTCAGCCCTGCCAGCTGTGCCTGGATACCGCAGCACATCTGGAACGGCATGCAGTAACCCCACTGAGTTCAGAACCAGCAGGTCAAGAACCGAGCGGAAGCTTTTAATAATATGCTTACCTGTGGTTTTAGGAGCAAGATGGCTCAAAATTAGCTCAACGCCACCTTTTCCACACTTTTTACAGATAAATTACCATAGATCCTGCCCAGAGAGGACTCAGCCATTCCTCACCTTTTACCTATTTTAAGCACGGAAGCTGTTTAGCAGGGCTGGACGATTTCTCTTCCTGTGTCATGTTATTACTTTCTAGTTCCCTTCTAAGTACTTCAGGGGATCTTCTGCCATTAAACATACTTGGGTTTTCTAAATGACTGTCCTGGGAAGCAACCGCCTCTAACGCTACATCTTAATTTCACAAAAGTCTCGGGAGCCAAATGTGCAAGCAATCACTGCAACATCCCCATTAATCCCCCTGCTGGCATGTGCTCAGCACAGAGCTCGGCCGCGAGCACAGCCTGGCAGAGCTGTGGACCAGCAGCTCCCTGGACGTTCTGCCCTGCAGCACAGACAGGCTGCCATCACCCAACCTCGAGTAGGGGCTCTGCTTCTGCTTCCTATTGTTTTAGGAAGGGTGCAAGGTCAAGCACATGCCATCCCAGAGAGCGCGCTGCATGGAGTAAGCGCCGTGGTTTCAGGCTGCATCACAGCATCAAGTGTTGGTGTGCTGCATTCTTCTGCTTCCTCTCTCCAAGGAGGAGAAGATGACAGGCTCAGGGAACAGGCTGCCACTGGACAGCAGCTCCCAGCCACTGGGTTGTTTTGCCCCTGGGCTTTGTGACCCACTGAGAGCTCCCAGAGCCACCACTCTGCTGGCTGGGAGTGGGGGCGGTGGGAGAGGAGGGGACAACACCAGAGGTTGAAGTGGAGGGAGCACAGTTTGAAGGCAAGAAAGGGAGAAAAGAGCCTCTGGTCCCTACTGGGTGCACAACAGCTGGCTGAGCCCAGCCTGTGCCAGAGGGTCCCGGTGCACGAGGCCTTGAGGTGGGGGAAGAAAACCCCAACGCTAACCATCATGGACTGCAGGGCGGGTAGGGAGAATAGGAACCAGGAGGCTAGGCCTGCAAGAATTCACACCCTGTGCCCTCAGCTCCAAACACAGCTTAGTTGCTAACAATATTAAATTCCAAAAAGACTTGTAATGTAGGAAAATAAAATAAACATCCTGCACACTTACCCAATCCTGGTAAACAGCTTCCCATGGGCATGGAGAAAACTGAGGATGAACCTTTTGTTCAGCTGCATGGGAAAAAAAAAAAGAGAGAGAGAGAGAGGAGAAAACAATTAAACTCTCTCCGATTTCCTGTGAATTAAGAACGTCCCCAGTGACAGAAGAACCTGGCCTGGATGTTGGGGGTGGCACTGGAGATGGGAACCAAATGGACATGCCCGAACTCTTACAAACATCATGCACACAGGCGAGGGCAAGTGCCAAACAGCTGGATGCGAGCGGGGAGAGGGCGGTGGAGGCACAGCACCCTCTGCTGGGGTCGGGCTGCTCGCTGCAGCCCCGGGCACCGCTCCGCTCCCCGAGAGGGACCCGGCGGAACGCAGCGCTTCCCACCGATGGGAAAAAGAAATAGGAAAAACAGAAGCGATTTGGTTCAGCGCTCGGCGGTTGCCGCACAGGCTGGGAGCGGCCTCTGGTCAAGGAGGGGAGGGAAATCCTCGTTAACGCTTTGCTGCAGCGAGCTCAGCTGCAAAGTTTGGAGCTCGTTCGTGCCGTGCCGGTGCCACTTTCACAAGCACGGGGTTTGGGGGTGATGTGTTACCCTTTCATTTAACACCAGCTTTAAGCAACTGCGAAAAGGCAGCCCGGGTTTCTCAGGAAAGCCCCTGCAAGGCTGCAGCAGAGATGCTGGGCAGGGCTTGGCACTTCTCTGCAGCTCCCAGCGCAACACAGAGCAGAGTGGATGCAGGGGAAGCTGTCTGTAGCACTCTGCGTGACTGCAGCTTCCTGCCCCACCGAGGTCCAACAACACCAAAATCCAACTCATTCCTTACTGCTGCTCCAGGCCATCTCTGCTAGCTCAGCAGCAAGCCGGGCTTTCCCCATCCTTATCTGCATAGCTCTGAAGAAGGCTGTGGGTGGCACAGAGTGGCTCTGCGTGACCTTGGAGGTGGCTGTGTTACCCAGGAGCAGCCTGGCCCCCCTTGTACCTTCTCCCCAACAGGCAGCTTTCATCCAGCGCCTGCACAGCCTCACCATGATGAGAAAAGCCAGACCCTGAGCACAGCACGGGGAGACGCTGGCCAGCAACAACCCGGTCCGGCACCGCCGCTCCACTCCCATTCGCACCTCAATTTTATACCCTGAATCCCTCTGCAAAGCTCAGCAGCATCCTTTCCATTTCCGAGGCGGTCAGAGACACAGAGGGAAGGAGGGCTGGCAGGCAGGGCAATGCCCAACCAAGTGGCACCGGGCAGAGCGCAAGGCAGCTGCCTTCTGCCTGCATCTGCTCAGCTCCCCAGCTCCCATCGTTCCGTATGCAGGCAGCTTGGCGAGGTGCGGCGGCTCGGTGAGGTGTAATTAACCCAGGCTGCACTCCCAGAGGACCCATGCAGGAGAATGATGCCCTGCTGCAGAGTCGCTCCTGGGCCATGTGCGAGTTTCAACATAAAACCTGTCTCATAAAACAAGCCAGACCAATTAAACTGGCCCCCGCAGCAAGGGGTTCTTGCTTACTCACTATTTTACTGCTGCCCTAAAGAGCCCTTTTCCACTGGAACCTGACTTTATTTGCCACCATTTTATTAACTCTGCAGATGAAACCCAAAGAGACTGGGGAATACTGGGACAGCTGAGCTAAGCCCTTATTCACTTTGCCAGCAATGTTAGGACGGCTGTATTTCTACCATCCTCTTTAAGACACCAAGGCAGCTCAGAGCTTCAAAGGCGGCACACATACGGAAAGTAAGAAATAAGGACACCAGTCCTTCCCCTTAGCCCACATGGAGCCCACAGCCCTGAGAACTGCAGCATTTTACCATCAGCGGGGGAGAACCCAAACTCCCCACCTCGAATGGAAAGTGGCCCTGCACCCAGCGGGGACACGCGTGGGGCATTCACCCAGGAACAGCAGCGGGACCCGAGGACCCGTGCTGAACCCATTGGAAGCTTCCAGCTCAGCCTTTCCATCACCAACCCAAAGGACATCAGAGGAATCAGTGCTGAACTGGGACAGGCATATGTGCATACATAAATACAGGTTTTGTCTAAAGGAAGCAGGATGCACGCCTCTAGGTAAGAAGCGCATTTTACCCCTCTTGCCAACTTCAGCAAGCAGCAGCAAGCCCAGGCTGAGACCTGTGTGCCCCAGTGCTGTGGCACCTCATGCAGGCACCTCTCGTGCTTGTTTCATCACTTTTTCTCTCACAGCCTCGAGGTTTTGATGAGCTCATCACTTAACTTTGGACCTTTCATCTCCGAGTTCACGCCAGGGCCACGGGCTGCTTTGACTGGGCTTTTCTCCGAATGACTCTTTCCCTGGTGACTCACCTGCCCCTCGGTCTGCAGGAGCCCTCTCTGCTCCTCCTGTCAAATGCTGCTTCTCACGGCTGGAGGGAAACAGCGACTTCCACCCAGCAGCCCGCAGCAGGGAGGAGGAGGAGGAAGTCCCATCACCCACTCTTCTGCATTTGCACAGCAGAGGGGAACACTTCCCCAAAGCCCCACTCGCTGCCCTGAAGCTGTAAGCAGGAGAGCTGCAACAATCCCAGTGTTTTCACCTGACTCACTGCACTATTCAAGAGTGGGTCCCCTCCAAGGGATCCTCCAAACGGTCCTTGTGCCCATGCTGGGATGTAGGGCTCCCTACACACATCACCGCCCTGCTCCTTGGGGAGGTCCCAGTCGGTTGCATGGGAAGAGCCCACCAAGGAATGTTGATGCATCAATGAGATTACGTCAAGAAAAGAGACTTTGTCCCTCCCAGCTGAACAGCGGGCATCACTGATATGGAAGTTATGAGCATATAGTGAAGGCATTAGTTATAAAAACAAACCAGCTGTCAAGGAGAAGAAGGGGTCCCTGCACACAGTAGTGCCTGAAGCTGAAAACAGCTGTTTCGGCTGTCATGAGTCAGCATGTGCAGACAGACTAAATCCACCTGGGAAGAAGCAACCTCACCAGAGGAAGCAACCCGCTGCTGCTCGGGGAGCATTCACACACCGCACCTCCAACCAAAGCGGATTTGTTGCCATGGAAGAGATCAACAGTGACTAACAACTCCGCTCCGAGCACCTCAGTGCAGGGATAGCAATGGCCCCGGAACAGCCAGCTCAGATCACAGCAGCCACCACGGGGACGTCCTGACGGCACACAGAACACAGGTGGTCAGACAGCTGAAAGGGAGGCCTGGGCATGGCTCGAACCAGAAACAAAGAAAGCAAGACCCAACCTCAGGAGACTGCGCCGTGATTATAAAGGGTTGAAAATGCCTCCCACCCTCGTGCAGAAACACAGGAAATGCCACCAGGGTGCACAGGAAAAGGAGTGCCACGAGGCGGGCCGAGAAGCAGAGCCACGGACCCATTTGGCTCGCTGCAGGGAGCGCACAGAGTTTGGCACCTGAGCATCAGCCCCAGCTGTGAAGGAGGCACCAAATAAGGGAAGGATTCTGGAGCGGCGACTCCTGGGGAAAAAAAGCGTTTCAAGTTAAAAATTGTTACTTCAGGTTTGGAAGTAAATTTCAGGATCTGGTCTTTATCAAGCGAGGCAAACTTTCTTCAACATCAGCAAAGCATCTGTGAAGCAGAAAGCAGTGTCAGAGTCAAAATAGGCTGCAAAAGACAAGTCCATTAATCAAGAGACCAGATGCAAAACTGCCTGCAACGAACACGCTGCCTCCACCGGAGTGGAAGGGGCTGGAGCGCTGCGGGATGCTCCCCTGAAGTCTGGGGGTATCCTCAGTGATGAGGGGTTGGGACACAGACCACAGAGCCGAGCAGTTCGGCTCCAAAACACGTACCACACTCATCCCAAATATTTGCAGGGTTTCTTGGGCAGCCAGGCTTTTCCAGGCACAGCTTCTTTGCTGGGAATCCAGGCACCTCAGGCATGCAGTACCTCCCCTCCCAGCTCCAGGGCTGGATATCCCAAGCTGACTATTACTGCTCCCTTACATATCCCTCAGCTAAATGCCAACCCAGCTCTTAGCCCATGCTGTCCTCACCACGCAAGGCCCAGCTCTGGCTGCTGCTCCCCATGGCAGTATCTCAGTGCAGCAGCACCGAGCACAGATTGCTTCCTGAAACCCAGCATGCTGCAGAATTCCTCTTCATACACCACCTGCAAGTGTATATGGATACAGAGCTGCACTTTGCTTCTCCCGGCCACGCGTTCTAGTGCAGCTATCTGTTTAGCGGTGCAATGTCCTGCCCTGAATTGGATTCATTTTGTAGCAATAGAAGCAACTCCAGTGAGAGTCCCAGTACTTAAACATGAGAGTCCACATGAATGAAAATCCAATTTACTCTGACGTGGAAAAAAGAGTGAACCCTGATGTATCGTGGCCTTGAGGCACAGAAAACTCATCTACAGGTTAAGAAAATGCGATACGCTCATACAGCTTCCTGATCCTTTGGGCTGCAGCAGCTGTGGCTCCCAGACACATCTCGTGGCTTTATGAGTTACAAGGCAGCATCCCAGCAAGAGAAGGAGAGGCAGCAAGGAAGCCCTTCAGCACAGCCGATGAGCTTTTGATTTATTCCTCTTCATCGCTGCAGGAAGCAGGTGAGATGAGAAACATAGGCAAGAAAATGGTGCACGTGAGTAATGCAAAATCGAGCAGCAGTGACTTCGCTGTCTCTGAAACAAATACCTGGCCTATAAGGACGTTTGATATGATTTAATCATGAAGCTATTAGTAGCACATTCAACTCACAGAAAAACAGGTCAGCTAGAGTGCTTATATACATCTGATTTCGTCTTCAACCAGACCTGTACCTAAGCTGATTGTAGAGCACTGAAATCAGCAACGTGCAACATTCTCAAATAAAAACATAGGCTAAACAGAGTACATGGTGATTAAATAACTTAAACCTGACTGAATTAACATCTTCAAAAGCAGCAGCCTTCAGGGAACCCTCACTAAACTAGATGGGAAGAGGTCAGCAGAGGCTTTCTACCAGCGCTGCTATCAATGAACTGAAAGCAAACCCAGTCGCCAACTGCCTGTGGTACAAAGGGAACAACAAGCACTGATGGTTACAGTGCATTCACATGAGGTTATTATAATCGTTTCATAATCCGGGTTTTTCCCAACGCTGAGTGCCACATCATACATCTCAGATGGTGGAAAATCAGCCTCCTGGAGGCTGCAGCTGGGGCAGCTCCTGCAGAAAGGCCTCAGGGATTCCCAGAGCAACGTCCAGCAGAAGGGTTAATGCACTCCTAGCATGGGGCAGGCACTGGACAGCACGTTTACATCTATATACGGCGCTGGTGAGACTGACACTGAAATACCACATCCAGTTCTGGTGCCCTTGTTTTTTTTAAAGAGATGCTGAAAAACTGGAAAAGGTCCAACAAAGGGCCATAAAAGCAATTCAAACACTAGAAATAATGTCTTGCAGCGAAAAAAAAAAACACCACTTCAACAGCTCAATCTGTTAAGCGGATCGGGAAAGCCTGGGAGGTGGTTTGATTGCAGTGCACGAAGTACCTCCATGGCATTTAAGGGCCCTTTACACCAGCAGAACTGCAAAGCATGAGAACAAACGAGAAACGTTCACTCTGGAAATAAGGCACAAATGTTTCAGAACCAATGCAGTTATCACTGGAACAAACTCCCCAGGAAGAGGGTGGACTCTCAAAGGCTGGATGTCTTTCTGGAAGTTTTGCTTTAGCCAAACACGAGTTATTTGGCTTCATGCAGGAGTAGCCGGGTGAAATTTAAGGACCCGTGATATACAGGAGATCACACCAGATGATCTAATGGTCCCTGCTGGCCATAAACTCTATGAATCTATGCAAACATGCCAGAGAGGGTCCTCAGCTGAGATATCAAGTTAACTTTCAGCACAAAACTTTTCACAAATTGGCTCTGGTGCTGCAGGTCATTTAGGATCCAAGCTCAGCTCTTCCAGACTGCATCTGGTTAAGCACTGAGAGATGACCCAGGCAGCTCTGCTCTCTGTCCAGCAGGTAAGGCAGGCTGCATGCTGTGTGCTGAAGCGGCTCCAAGCAGCAAAAGCAGCTCATACTCAAATACATACTGTTTGCCAGGAGTGAACAGCATCCTCTTCCTGCGATAGAAAACTGACACTGAGAAACGTGCGATGAGTTCAGGCCATAAGAAATCTCCTGTTCACGTAGCTCAGGGTGTTGTCAGCCTTCTTCGCTACTCCAGAGCAGATTATTTGTGGGGTCAAGCACAAAGTGGGGAGATAATGGGAGAGATTAAGAATGGTGAGGACAGAAAAGACATAACTCTGACAGGAGTTAGGCCAACAGAGAAGACATTCGGACAATGGGCTGAGCAGAGGCAGAGCCTTCCAGAAGGATGACAGCGTTATCATCAGCGGCTCGCCACACTCCTGCTCTCCCAGCTGTGCTCAGCAACGAGGGACGGGGCGGTGGCAGCCAGGCTGAGCTCAGCACAGCTCCCACAGGACGGAGCCGGGTCCATATGTGAGCATCACACAGCTGTCCTGCTGCATTCGGACGCATCCGGAGCCTTTGCTCCTACCTGGACAGCGTAACGCAGGGCACTCAGGCATCCCCCTCTCTCCACTCTGAATCACACAGCAATGAAATCTGCTAGGGAGGAAGAGTAGAGCCAAGGACAGAGGAAATGACACGGATTCCAGCAGGTTCCACTCCCTGATCCTCCGGAAGGAAGTTTCTTTCCGAATATCCACCTCCACAGTGGATACGGAATCTGGCTGGAAGTGCCTCATTCGACGCTGGAAAGAAATAAATATTCCCCGTGGCAGAAATAAGGGTTTGGCTGTGGAATATGAGATGCCAACCCAGCCGGCGTCCAGCAGAAAAAGTCAAACTGGGCCAACATCAGACAGAGATCAAGGTTAGACTAACAAGAAAGGCTCAAGAGCAATCACTGCCTAACAGCCCTCACCCTGCTCTGGGAAATTTCCCAGTCCTGCTATTAGACATTTTACTTCCTTTACCAGCGCTGCCAATTCCTGCAGCATTCTTGTCTGAAGTGCAAACCCTCCCTTCCCAACACCGCTCTGCAGTGCCTGGATCATCCAACCCGCTGCTACAAGAAAGGGCTCATGTGCAGCAGCAGGAGGGGGTTTGGTTACACACAAATCCCTGGCTGATCAGCACCAGCAGGAGAGGAAATGAGGAAAGAGTGACTGACAGGGAACGGTGGTTTCTGGCTGACTCTGCTGGGTTTTAGGGTATGAGAAGCCTGCTGGAACGTGAAGCTTTGCCCCCCTACTCCGCACTGAGCCTCTCTGTGCACTGGGATACAGCAGAGCCCCTCACACGGGCGTAAGCCATTGGTGTCTTTGTAGGGCTCCCACCTCTGACCCACCACCCTCCTTCCACACACATTAGCACCAGATGCTTGTTAGGAGAAGGAGAACGCATTGGCGTTTCTCTCCTTCAATTAACATCAGACCCTGCCTTACTCTTCACAGTCAGATAAAACCACCAGCACGGTCTAGAAATAAATTTAAAAAAACAATAAAAATCAACAGCAACTTCTGGAAACTCTTACCCATAGTTTAGCCTTCGCTATCTGGGTAGTGGCAAAAGGTCAGGTTGTGCTGGAAAGCAACACGTGGGCTCTACATGACATGCACACACACGCTCTATGGGTAACCAGGCTCTACAAGCAGCCCTGAGCTCTGGGAGCTCAAGCAGAGCGGTGCCGAGCATCAATGGGAGATCTGCAGGGTCTTGTTCTGCCTCGTGCTTTTTTGGTTGGATTGCTAACGCATAAACCACAGCTGAGGAGGTTTTAGAAGTTAAAAAAGATCAGAGTTTGAAAGAAGTTAAGTGCAAGCAGAGAGGGTGCACGACTGGTCGGCAAAAATGTCAGTGCTGCTGCATGGCTGAATGTCACGTCTCAAGCCCAGAGAGGCTACGAGTGTGGTTTTAGTGTTTAACCAGCTTCAACTGCAGCCTGGCACTCTTTTACTTCCTCTGCACTGAAGGCTCCTCACTGCTGGGGGGAAAGAAACCAATCTCACCGCGTGAAACCGAACGGCTAGAGTAAAAATAAAGCCCTGAGGTGGTTTGGTGACCTGAGGTCGTATTGGGAGGTGGAGGGGTTGCAGGCTGGGGGAAGCACTGAGAAATACTCACGCTGCCAACCAAGAAAGAGATTGCAGGAAAGGAGGCAGGGCAGAGAATTAACACGAGTCCAGCAGTCAAGAGGCTGAGAAGCCTCTTTCGCACGCTACCAGCTCCCCCGTGCTCAAAACAGTTTGTAAACCGTTTCCTAAACACAAAGGGGGAAAAAAAAAAACCCAGACCTAGTCCTGACCTCCACGAATGAGTAACCAAACCCAACTGCTTCCTGCCAGCTTGTGGGGGTGAGAAAAGGAGGCTGCCGGGCAGGGCAGATGGAACTCCAGGTTTCTCCCTCTCAAGTACTGCTTTGGGCATAAAAATTAGGGATTCGGCATCTCCCGCTGCCTCTTCACGTGGGTGGTGGGTAAAGGAGAGGAATAAGGAGGGGCAGCCCTCTGTTGACTGCTGGTGCTCAACGTTCCCACCCCGCAGAGTCTCTCCGTGCCATAGGCGAGGCTCGGAGAGGAGAGGACTACAGCACAGCCAAGCTGCGAGTCAAATACGAGGCAACAAAGCAGCAAGCAGCAGGCTGGAGGGGAAGCACTGCCCCCCCCTGACAGCAAGGGGGGACCATTCTGCACCAGACCACAGACAGCATCACTATGTCGCATACTACAGCGCACCTAAGCGTAGACAAACTTCCTGACCTAAGAGCAGCTGCCTTCCTGCAATAAGGGGCTGATGGCAGCCTGACCCACCGCCCTGCTGTGAGACCTCGGGTATACCCTGCAGTGAGAGAAACCCACCTCCTGTGTCCCCTCCCTTTGGGGACACACCTATGTCACCGCTCTGGTGCGGCTCGAACGTATAACAGATGTGAGAAAAGGCTTCAGCAGAGAGCACTGCTGGTCCCGTGGTTTCTATTCCCTCCACTCTCCGCACATGTGTGCAATGCTGGGTGTAAATAACACATACAAAAGTTAGTCTGTGAGCTTTCAGAGCACTGTGCAAGCCTGCAGGGTTACCCTTTGCATCCTGGCAGTTAGAGGAAGGCAGGCAGTGAATGCAGAGCTTGCTGTATTGCATGCCCGTGCTTTCATGCTGCCTGTAGTGCCACCCAGCCATGCTGGACCCATCAGCCAGGCAGCAGAATGGGGGGCAGATGCCTCAGATTAATGAGTCTCCCAAGTGGCTTCTTGTCCACCTGTATGGAAGAGCAGCCATCATTACAGCAATACATCATTTCCACTTCAGCCTGTCATTAATTTCTAGTTGTGTATAATGAAAAAGCTGAGAGCAAAAGGAGCTGCTCTCAAACAGGGATGCCTCTGTGGGGTATCCGCACAAGGCAAGCCGGGCCGTGCTTGCAGATGCTCAGCTCACATCACAGCAGCTTCTTAACAAACCAGACACCCCTAGGGACTGCAGGCAGTGACAGTAGGGCCACCCCAACACTGAGCACAGGTCACTACTGCTACTCAGTGTGATCGGCCCCAGCAGAGGACAGCCTGATGGAGCACAGTGGCCAAAATCCCCCACCAAAACCTCTAATGGATAAACAGGAGGTCTGATCCCACTGCTGCCCTAGCAGCGCTCCTCTCCAGATGTAGAACCCCAGAGGAAAAGCTGCACTGCCTGAAATCAGCTGGGAGAAGGAGCCAGCCCAGAGCAGCTGCTGCCCAAGAGGAACAAGGACACAGAGGAGAAACAACAAACACAGCCACAGGAAAACGGATGTGAAAAGCGCAAGAGCCAACTGGGACAGTGACCCCTTTCCCAGCTAACGACACGTGCCCTCCATCATGGCAGTGCCTAAGGCAGCCACCAAGAGCACAGTTGCTCCCCAGCTGCCTTTCTCCTGCCTTGGACCATGAATAGGCTGCAGAGGTGAAAGCGAACATAGCATTCATGGTGTACAGACAAATGGTGTCACATAAAGCTAAGCAGGGGAGAGCAGTTAAGAAAGAAAGTGAGAATCCTTGCAAATGTCTTATCTCAGAAAGGAAGAAAAGAATCACAGCCAAAGCTATCATAAAGATAACTCCAAGCAGGCACTGCCATACAAGTTCTCAGTTGTCCTTTTTTTTCCCCTCTAGGTCTGGATTTAGACAAGTCTCACAATCTCCCCTGCTTTAAGAAGACAGTGGCCTCAACCTTCTCCCAGAAGGTTTCAGGTTGTGGACCATCTTCTCTGCATGCCTAACACTCATCTCACATTCTGGGACTTGGTAGATGGAAGCAGCTGATGGGCTCTAGAGAGAAACAGCACCATTCTCCTGATATAAAATACAAACAGTCAAAGGTACATGCTGCTTACAGCTCCAATACATTTTTGGGTGGTCCTCTGTGGAGCCAAGACTTGGACTTGATGATTGCTATGGGTCCCTTGCAATATGGGATATTCCATGATCCTGTGAAATCCTGTTACTGCAGAAAGGTTGTTGCTCTGAGAGCACCCAGCACCAGGCAAAAGCAACACCTCTCTTCCTAACCAGCAGGCTGAGCAGAAACAGTTCCTGCATTGATGCACAGAGCTGGGAGAGCAGATCTCAACGCTGGTCTTAGCTTTCCTAGGAGCTTTTCGGGTGGCTCTACCAACTTTCTGATGGCTCTGCAAGATCGACCTCTCACAAAGAGCCCAGAAGGCTTAATTCTTTAATGATTCCAAAGCATTCAGACATCTGGAGAGAAGTACTATTCAATTACTGTTATGCCAAGGGAAAACCTCTCAACCATAATCCCAGCTGCAACGATGCAGTGATCTTTATTAGTGCACTCATGCTACATGATAACATTAGGAAGTATCTACTGCAGAGCACGGGCAGCAGGCAACTGCAACTGTGGGAACCGTAACTCAGCGTTTCCTGACAGGGGTGATTAAAATCTCAAACTTAGTGTAATATTAACACTTTCTCAAGAGACTGACAGCACATTTGCCCTGTTTACTTTACCAACTCACAGCCTGCGCAGTAAGCTGCAGACAGTACTATCGTGTTTAAGATCAATATAGACCCAAGGCAAACAAAACCAGTGGCACGGAACAAGTAGGACTCAGCTCCCCTGTTCACTTTGCCCTATCCAGCAGTTCATTAAAAAAGAAAAAGGCATATGGCTGCCCAATATAGCTGCCCAATATAGTTGCCCACTGATTCAGTCTCCTCTTTTGCTTTTCATAGTGGATTCCTACACAAAGTCAGGTAAGCAGAGCGCTGGGTCACCCTGAACTCTCAAATCACCGCACACCTAGAAGCACACAACGTATGAGAAACCGCAGAAAACAGCCAAAAGAAAAACAGAATGAAACTCCAAAAGGCTGCAGACGTAACGGACCAAGCCCTAACCACAGAAAGGGAGGTTCCGACCCAAACACTCCTCCTGCTTGCTTTGTCCCATGCCCTCCATGCCAGCACTGCCGAATGGTTACTGGGAAGATGCACGTCCCTTGGTGCAGACAGGTGGCACATGCTGCCAGTTCTCCATCTTCCTACAATAACACGACACAGCAAACTGGGGAAGAAGCAGCTATGCCAAACCTCTGCCTAAACAGAGAGTGCCAAGGCAAACTGCCAGCCCTGCACACCGTCTGTCTTCGTCACAGTGATGGCTGCGGCACGAACCGCCCTTCTGCAGCCTTGCGGTCATGCTTGATTTACTCCTTTCAGCCAACTTCTAACCCTGAAATAAAGTCGTGATGTTTCTGTGTTTATAAAGGGTTACAGAGGGAGAGGGAAAAAAAGCACCACGGCACCATATAGGTGTGCATGGAGCAGACTCTGACAGGTACAGCGTGCAGATCTGCGGGTCCTAGGAGGGATGCATTCAGCATCTCCCTGCCCAGCCTCTCCCCACACCTATGCCCGTATGCAGTCAGAGCTGTTGGGTTCTATGATTACATTGCACCTGCTCCTGAAAGCTGAACACTTTCCCATTTTGCCCTATACAATTCCCTTCTTCGGCTCAGCAACAGCTGCCATAAACACTGATGCCCAAGGAGCTACCTGCAGGTCCCAACTGTCAGAATAGATCAAAGAACACAGCTTCAGCATTTTCAAGGGCTAAAACCACCAAGGAAGGTACCAGAAGGCAAGGACACAGTTTAGACTCATTTCCCTATGATGACACACAAGCATTGGCACACTTCCCCTGGGAGAAGAGCAGTTCCCTTCTGTCCCTGCCCGCATGGGGAACGCATTTGCTGGGGATGTGGGGGCAGAGGCGCTGTCAGGACCAGGGCTGCTGTCTCTTCTGGCCCACGAAGGGCCTTCCGAGGCCAAACAGTGCCACACAGTGGCAACACGCAGGTTCCTCAGCTTCTCCCCAGCTCCCTGAAAGCACAGAAAAGCCTCCTTAAATTGCTGCAGCTTTTTTATCTGGCCCGCAGCTTCAGCGCACGGGAACTCTGGGAGTGATGCAGATGTAAGATTTCTTCCTCACCTGGTTATTTTTAATCCAGGTCAGTTTGGTGACACAGTCACGGTTCAGCTCCACAAACAGTCATACCAACAACACGAGTGGAGCGGTGCGCTGCTGCCCGGGTAGAAAAGTCTTGGCTGCAAAGAACACAGCGCCCAAACCTGCACCCTCCACTCCCCCTGCCCTTTTGCCTTTGTGTTCCTGGTTTGCAGCTTCTCAGCACCAGTGAGAGAACCTTCCCATGAGCCAATATTTCAAACGGATGAAGAGATGAAGAGTAAGGGTAGTAATCAGCCGTGCTATCTGAACATGCATTGCCACTGGCCTGCACTTCAGAGAGCACAGCCCTCACAGAACAGGCCAAGGGCAAGCTCTAGCAAACAGCATCGCACTATAAATGATCAAACATCACTGCCCCCTGCTTTGCTGGTGGCTACACTACCTCACATGGCAGCACTGCAGAAGAGAAACTCCCAGTGCCTCAAAAGCACTCACAGCGTTTTATATAAAAGCCTCTGCATCGATGATTTATGGAAACCCTAAAGCTTGGCACATTCCTTTCAGTGATGCTGAGGCAGCAAAGGTCTCCAGAAGAGAAGCTGAGGAGAGGGAAAACAACTGAGGGCAGTAACATCCAAAAAATGCTGCAGCAGTGTGCCAGAGCTTATCTTCAAAGCCCCAAGACTTCACCCCGGTTCCACCCAGCTGAAGTCACAAACTAGTTATAAAAGTGCAATCATATCTGAGAAGCTCTGGGCCCCGCAGTATGCAGAGAAGGCCTTCCCAGCTCTGCTAAACTCACATCCTTAACAGCCATTTTAGGACAGGCAGCCCAGAGCTCCCTGGCAAGTCCTCTTGCAGGCCCGCATGTGCCAAAGCAATGTGAGGATTCCTAGAGGATGAGCTTCCAACCATCATTGTCTTTGCCTACATTCCAGTGCCTGACAAACAGAGTTCACTCGGGCTCCTTTTACAAGGTACACAGCTCAAACAGACCGACGAGAGATGCTGCCAGTCACATGTTTAATCCTTACAGAAGAAACGAAGGAGTCTGGCCTCTCAGCAGAACGAGTAATGCAAATACAACACTTACCCTGGAAATTAAAACCACAGTTTTCACATTCCCAATGCAAACTTCCAACCACCTGGCAATGGGACAAATGACCCGCTTCCATAACATGCAGTAGAGCTACTTGGTCACCATTAACCCTGGTCTCCAGCATCTGACCTCATTTCCCACCGGCAACCTCACCCAAGTTAGAGCCTCCAGAAGAGGCATTTTCTGCTTCTTCTGTTTGTGCCTCTCCTATTCCATATCAGCCACACCAGCACACGCTGCCAAGAAATGGATGGTAACAACATGCTTTAAACATGAGAGGCACGAGGTCACCAACTCCTCAGCCTGACCCAGGCACAGCTCCCATAGGGGAAGCCAAAACACTGGAAAATTTAGCAACAGGAAAGCAAAACAGATCCAGTGTCATTCCACTACATTCCAAACACATGACACCAAAACCAGCAGCAGCCTCCTGCAGTACTCACATCGCTAGGGCTGAGGTTCCCAAGACCATTGTCCTGCTCAGAATCTCTGCCGGACTCGTGGCCCTGAGAGGAGCGGGGGTGGGAAGGATGAATCCAGATCTCCAGCCGTGTGGCATCATCTCCAACTTGCCGCAACGTGGACTTCTTGCCCTTCCCTCGATGGCTGGGGCTCAGCTCCAGCACCTGGTGCTTCTTCTGCTCCATCTGCTCTGCCTGCGCGGACAGGACACGGTTAGATCATCCAGGGATCAAAGTTCAAGAAAAATATATCATTTTATTTACATGGAGAAACTGGCTCTTGTCCCAGCTTAAAAACCACAGTAACTCACTGACAGGTCCAGAATTTGGTTTCTGACACTACAGGAGAGTGCAGATGAGAGAATGTTATTTATTTAATTATTTTTAAACTCTGCCTGCACTGTGGGAGAGGGAAAGCTGTATCCAGTCCCTAGCAGTGTTTAACTGCCAACACCCTGCCTCTTCCATTTGAGGCACCTATCTCTGTGGGACACCTATGGGATAAGGCAACAATCAAACCGCACGCTGAGGCCATGCTGCAAATCACAGCAACCTCCAGCCCTTACTGAGCTCAGCTGTTTTACAGTCTGTGATGCAGAATTAAGAGATTCAGCTGCCTAAACAACCCCAAAAGCAGACTGTGGAGAGGCAGAAAGATACCATCATTTGGAAGGCTTTCTTTTTCTTCCGACTCCCAACTCAGAGTTTATTACAAGTATGTAAGTGCTGACTCCAAGACCAAAAGCCACCATCACCCTCCTCCACAGGTTGCAGCTCTCCAGCTGCAGGTCAGCTCAGGCAGCTGCAGCATCCCACAGCCCAGCTCCAAGACTCACCTTGCGTTTTGTCTCTTCAAACAGGCTCATGAGGCTCTCCTTGGCTGTGAGGATGGGGTTACTAGCTGCCAGACTGCGCATGTAGTAGTAGACGGCATCCAGCTTTCTCCTCTGCAAAAACACAACCAAACTCAGAGCTGGCACTCATTCTGGGGAACTCAGGGCAAAGCCCCCAAGCTATTCACCTTCCACGTTCCTCAACACACTTTCCTTCTCCCTCAACAGTGCCTGGGAGACAGATATACACAGAGTAAAAGCAGCCCTACAGACAAGCTGGACCTTGACTTCTCCATCCCCATTCACAACCTACAACATTCAGCACAAGCATTTTACCAGGGTGAGGGAGGGCAGCTGACACAACAGCTTGCAGACCTGCTTGCTCTAGCCCTGAGGTTGCCACAGAAGCCACCAACCCAGAAGCTCACACAGAAATCTCTCAGCAAACATAGCAATAAAGGGCATCAGTATAAATACTGAATTCCTG